>JAWPHD010008759.1:0-111403 GCA_037043455.1 Cyrtodaria siliqua
AATTTATTACGTGGATTTACGCTGAAAGAGACTGTGACGTCATTTATTACGTGGATTTACGCTGAAAGAGACCGTGACATCATTTATATACGTGGATTTACGCTGAAAGAGACCGTGACATCATTTAGATATACTATATGCACCAAATTAATTCTGTTTAAATTGTACAAAACAAATGAACGGGACTGTCACTAATTATTTTTAATGCTGCCTACAAATACATCGTATGATACGTATCTAGTAGAAGGTTGCAAGCCCTTGTAAAGCAGAGTAAAGAGTAATAAGAAGAAAGCGTGTCCTTTCAGATGGCAGAAGGTATACATTACTATTTCTACCCAGTAAAAAGTGGTGTGCCCCCCCCCCCCCCCCCCCCCCATTGATGATATCTATCATCATATAGGGCCTAACATGTGCCTAAAATGACGTAATAATCATTCAAACAAACCAGCCAACCGATTTACTTAACCACCAGGTTCATGTTGATGACCCTCATCTTACGGATGTTGTCAGATGACTCCCATCAGCCACCTCACTCTAAATCATTTCATGCTTAAATGTTATAATAATTGCATATATAAAATTATGTATTTATTACGCACATATTTATATTGCTTTATATTATAAGCACAACAAATAGGCGTCAGGGTTGTCATTAGTAGCCAATTGCCGATCAAAATTATCGGTTAAAATGGTGTATCATCCAGTTAGTTTTGCCTTAACTTGTATTTGCAATATGTGACACTGACTTCCTTGATCCCTCGTCAAATTGTTTGAATTCTACAATGAATCCTGTTGCCAGGGCTAAATCTAGTTTAACTACTTGCTGTGAAATTAGGAACTTCAGTTTAATTTTTTAGTTCATTTGCTCTTAGTACAAACATGTACCACTTCTATGGTGTAAACGGTAAACACGTCTATCATTTTTTGGGTAGAAGACCCAGTTCAAATCCTGGTGGGATGTAAAAATTGTTTGGAAAAAGAGCTGGATTAAGCATTTCTTTAAGTATTTCCAAATTTTGAATTTAATCAATGTAATCAAATTCAATTTAAACAATCGAATATCATAAGTTACAAGCATGTCTGGAAACGACCACGAGGAAAAGAAGCTATTACAAGACAATGGCCCATTAGCAATAACATCTTTCAAGAGGCCCTCTTTTCTTCTTTGAAAGCAGTTTCCCTCTTTTGGTTTTGCAATAATGAGCCTCTTATAAAATATTTTACCTAATATTGTAATGCATTGAATGCTCTTAGAAGACAGTGACCCAGTTAGTAAAATTATCTTCCCTGAGACCCTCTTTTCAATTCATCATCTTTAAGGCCCTATTATATTACCCTTTGGTCTTAAAATGAAAAACAATGTTATTTTGCTACAATAATAGGTCTTTTTTAAATATGTTTACCATATATTTACAAGACCTTCCCTGAGGCCCTCTTTTGTCCATATTCTTCTCTTTTTGCTATGACCTTTGCCCTTTAAATCTTGGTAGCCAAACAGAGACTAACGAGTGGTCGTTTTAGCGCAGGATGAAACCTAACATGTGATGTCGACCAGTTTTCAAGACGTTTACACATCCATAAACTCTTCTAACTACATTCTTTTCTTTCACGAATGTTTTTTATATTTATTATCTCATTTTAACCGGGTGTGTCTTTAATTGATATGTTGAAAAATAATAGCTCCGTCGTTTCACTGGGCGCTGCCACTTAGATCAACTTAAATATATATCCATTTTTAGATATCATACAGTAGTTTTTTTCAGGTTTAATCTTTATTATTGTGATCTTTATTTGTTCATATTGACTACTGTTCGCATTTAGGCAAAATAAAAAAAAGTTAAAAAAATCAAAAGAAACAAAATGAGACAAGAAATGTGAAATACGGTATACAAAATTTAAAGTCTTATTATGAAGGACTAGTGCTAGGTTATGTGGAAAAAAAAACAATAATAAATGTATGAATTAAATTGAAACGAATGTTGTTTAACGGCTCATCAACACAATATAGGTTATTTAGAGCTGCCCCAGACAGAGGGAAAGGATACATAGGAATCTGGGAACCGTGCCCTACTCTTTATTATCAAATAGATTCCTTTGGTTCTTTAACGTGCTCGGAGGATATACCGATACACGGTTCTGCCCGGTTTACGTCCCCATCCGACGGACGAGGCTAAGGGAAAGTGTCTTGGTCAAGAACACACCGACGAAACTCAGTGGCGCCACGGAGGATTGAACTCGGGGCCTCCGGTTACAAATCCGCCGCGCTACCGACTGCGCCATGCCAGCCCTAAAGAATATTTTTTGTTTCAAAACCCAGTGTAAAACCCACATTGTCAATCATACAGACTTGCTTTACACAGATAATTTTAATGTTATAGTATCAAAAATAAACATTGTTTCATGCTACACTGATTTTTTCTCATATTTTGTTTTTGGAAAGAGAAAAAAACAATAACCCATACTGTGTAATAAATCTGTATATAAATCCATTATAAAAGGACAATGTTTTAGGATACACTTCGACGAATTTCTAATTGGCCACCTAGTTTTTATCTCATTTTGAGAAAAGTATTCGGAGAAAAATTCAAACAACCAAATATAAGTTTATTACAATTTATTCCTAATATGTAAAACAAAAATCATTAAAATTTGATCACGGGAAGGGACTTAACACAGAGGGTTAACATTGACACCCTTAAAACAAAAACTGTAAAATCCTATCACTTTGTATTTAATTCCATTTTAATACTTCGTATGTCCACCTGCTGCGGCAATTACGGCACGACACCTTGCCCTCATAGATATTATGTATCTGTGAAGATACCGTTGTTGAATGGCCGCCCACATCTGATTGACAACACGCGTGAGCTCCCTGATATTTGGTTGCAGCGGCTGGGCGCGCACCTTGCGCTTCAATAGGTCCCATACGTGCTCGATCGGATTTAAATCCGGACCTTTTGCAGGCCATTGGAGTGTTCGCACGTTGTTTGCTGCAAGCATTGCTTGTGTGCCTCTGGCCGCGTGACATGGTGCGTTATCCTGTGCCAACATCATACCGCGATTGGCACGGATATGAGGTAAAAGAACCGGCCGAATGACGTCATTTTGATACCTTATCGCGTTCAGGTTTCCTTGGATGGGTACAATTGGAGTTTTCGTGTGCATGGAAACTCCAGCCCACAGCATGATGGAACCGCCCCCGAAGTTATCACATTCTACCAAACAGTTGTTCCGCTCACCCCGACGGCGATATACTCGAGCACGTCTGTCATTCCCGCGTAGTGTAATGCGTGTCTCATCAACAAATAAGACATTGGCCCAGTCCGCCCTTGTAAATCGCAAATGTCGCCTGGCCCACAACAATCTTGCCTGCCTGTGCCTTGCGGTAAGAACCGGAACCCGCAGGGGACGACGGCACCGTAAGCCGACGGCCCTCAAGCGATTGCGTACTGTCTGTGGGTGGATTGCGCGGTTGTGTCTGCCCATCGTATTACGGGCCGTCGTCGCTGCCGTGGTGAAACGATCCTGTAAATGGTCATTGACAATTTGAATGTCCTGTAGGGGAGTCGTCACTCTTCTCTTGGGGCGTCGTCGGAGATCTGCAACACTTCCTGTTTGTAGAAATTTTGCCCAAAGAGTTTCAATAGTAAAGTGTCGCCTATTGAAAAGCCGAGCAGCCTGAAAAAAATGATAAAATCAATTAGATTGATCGCAAAAAAACATGTTTCTGTCATTATTTTGCACTTAATGAAAAACAACATGTTGCAACTTTAAAAAGTCGAGCAAACTAAAAATATAGATAAAATCCACTTAAATTAATAGACTTAATACATGTTTATGCTAGTATTTTGCACTTAATAACAAATAATAAAACATAGTGTGAATTTAATAACTAAGCGTAACATACTTGTCTGATGGAGGTGCCGGCACGAATCATTCCGACGGCTTGAGCGCGTTCTGCCATGCTCATTCTCGCCATATTTAATGTTTTTTATAAAAGACAATCCATGGAGAATTCATTCATACCAAAAACGACAACCTACCATGCTTTGCACGAGATCCGCGAGCACAAAGGCTATTTCGTACCTACCGTTCCGCATGGATGATTTTATGCACGAATATGTATTTTCTTTCTGTAAATCGATAGATTAGTGTGTACAATATAAAAATAACCAAACATTAGATTTATTGATTAAATATATCGCATAATATCATATTTTATAGGGTGGCCAATTAGAAAATCGGCGAAGTGTAGTTTTAAAGGATTAATATACACAACTTCCAAAATTATTATTTTTTCTATAAAAAACAACAAGAAGGTTGATTAAGGAAGATCAAGATATAAGCAAGGATATGTTATTTCTAATTAGTAAGCTAAGCTTTGCATGTCCCAGAATGAAAACATTAAGTTTATTTGCTACAGTTTGATACTGGAAAAATCAACCAAGTAATTATCTCTATACTCCAGTTCCACAGATAGCAAGGTATTGACTCCACATGGTTTCAAACTTATTCATTTTTAAGTTTTTATATGCGATTAGTTTCTCAACTTTGTACAAAGATATTAAATATGTTTTAAAAAGGTTAAGCTGTGGAATTTGACGTTGCATCTTGTTTCGATAAATGTAAAGTTTTGCTTACATGATGATTTTGCTCCAAACAGTATTAAATTTACTATTTCCAAATAAAAATATCTGTTTCTGTTAAAGTTACGAATGCTGTATTGCATTTTTCTGTAAGATAAGTTTGAAGTTTTGACCAGAATTCTTTTACTGTTCCACAGTTCCAAAACAGATGTTGGATAGTTTCAGGTGTATTTTTGCAAAAGGTGCACATATGGTTATTAATAGTATTCATTTTTGATAAAAGGTAATTTGTTCCAAGTATCCTATGGTTGATTCTAAATTGAACCAAGGTAACTTAGGATCTTTTGTTATTTTATAAGGATAAGGCATATAATCTTTCAAATTCAAAGTTTGGAACACTAACTACTTCATTTTTCCATTTACTTAATGCTTTGGGATATACATTATTTCTAATCATGATGTCATATATGTTTCGACAGCCTTTCTCATTTTGTAGAATTAAGGATAGTATTAGTGGACGAATAGGGTTTGGCTGTTACAGGCTAGATGCACAATATTCAGGTTTGCCAAATAATTCCTGACAGCCGTTATAATAGCTTCATATTCAAGAAAATTGGACTGTATATTATAGTGTTCATTCAATTCTATGTATGAATAAAGATTTCCATTTTTGTTTAAAATGTCATTGATAAAAGTTATTCCTCCTGTAAACCATCTTTTGTTAAACACACTAGAGCCTCCGATTGAAATTTAAACATTTTAAAAATGTTTGATGCTTCTAGAAGCCCTTATAAAATAAATACATTTGATGTAATCATTGATCACATAGTAATAGTGTTAAATAAACTATTTTCATATTGTTTATATTAAATATATGATATCTGGAATGTTTTCAGTCGATGATATATGTATAAGATCTATATCTTGCAATAAACTAACCCTCATGTCAAAGGTGTACCCTAATGTCTGTGGACTGGAGAAAAAATAAATACTTGCAGACCATATAAGCGTAATTTAACAATATATCAAGTACCATGGACGTCAGTATGGACTTCATAAGTCATATCTTTCTTTGTTTAGAGTTTTATTAATTGATTTACTGATACAATATCAAGTTCATATATGCATGCAGCTGACATATCACTCTCGACTGAGAAAACGGTAAACAGTCACTCCCATAATATGATATATTCATAATTACAATGTATCTTCCTCCTTTCCCTTCAATTCAACCGTAATATTAAAGTACATATTTGGAAAACTCAACAAATGCTTCCAAACTATCAGTCATTATATGGAACGAACTGTTTGGGACCGAACGAACTGTTTGGGGCCGAAACGTCTTGATTTCAACCACGCATATTTGGGCATTTATTTTATTAAAAAGTATTATTTATCGGTCATAGCAATAAAATATCAAGAAATTGATAAAAATCACTCACAAATCTGCAATATTTTCATCAATACAACATTATATAAAAGAGCACTATTTTGCGGAGAGCTACAATCGAAAACCGAACCAAATTCATCATTTTGCTTCCAAAAACCATTGAGCGGCACACAGTACTCTCCGAGCCACTATTACCGAGTACGGAAATTGGCGAAAAGTTCCGATTGGTTCCGATTATGTTACGGACGTCTTCGTTAGATCCCGCCACTAGGAAATACCGATTACGGAAATTAACGAAGAGTTCCGGTTCCACTTGTTTTGTTTTTATGACGTAACGTCGTCTTGGCCTTCTCGTGCAAACTGGTGTTAATAATTTTACTTTTAGCATTATTAACAGACATCCTATGTAGCAACGCTAAATGTAAAAATGTGTGTCGCTATACGTAAAAAGGGTAATTAAATGTAAATGCAAACGTCTTTAAAAAATGTTGCTAAATGTAAAAGGAAAAAGCGACCCTCAAGCTTAAATTTCTTTGTTTTGTCTCAAGTGGTTAATCACTCAGTTTATGTTTACTTAATAACATTCACAAGAAATGAAACGAGAAAGTCATCTGAAGAGAAAACGCGGGACAATATATTTGTATAAAGATATATAACTGTTGTTAACATGAATATTAACATCGTTCGTGTTATCTCCCTTGCAAGCAATTGGTGTAAAGTGAGGCCATAATAAAAAATATGTTTGCCCTATCGCGGCCAGAAACATCGGCCCGTCTCCAAACTGGTTTGTTTTCAGTAAAAATATGATTACTATTTTTTTATACGGTCCCTTATTGTTTACCAATTGTTTTAGATAGGACTTTTTATAGAAGAAGCACTTTATTTCAAAATCAGTAAGCCATAGGCCCATGTGATCATACAACATTATACAAACACATTTTAACAGACGTAGCAAGATCCGTACATACATGTATTAACAAATATCACATGCAAAAATAAACACACTTATACTGTTTACTTTTTTTAGAGAGCAAAAATAGAAACAAAACACATGAACACGTCAGAATTTCCATTTAAAATTTCACGGAGAAGGTGACAAAACATTTATTAACAAAGTTATGGTTGATGTATTATACTTAATCATATCCATGTCATGAACATATAAGCACATACACATACGTTTCAAACACAATCAAAAATACTCTATTTGCATTTTCAAGCGCGACAAAACCACCACACACAAATATACATGACTATGTGAAAATAAAATATTACAATATTAAACTAACACAAAACATTACAATTGAGAAGGAGAAAATGAGAAAATATATACAACATTGCGAAAATGAGAAATTATATTCAACATTGCAATACACACCCAGTATACTAAAATCTTTAAAAAGTACAAAAAGTAATGTTTTAAGTCAAAACAAACAGTTAATTTGACTTTGAACATCATTTACAAAATAATCTGACATACATGGAAGAGAAAAGAAAAGCATACCTACCTACCCATTTAAAAAATCTCAGGTCGGGTTTGCGCAAACTAAGATATTCTTTTTAAGTCTGACCTAATAAAAAATCAGGCATTACTGTATATCTTTATTTTACTATTTTAGTTATTTTATATACAAATATGTTCAAAAGAAATTGATTAAATTATTGAAGTGTAATAGAGATATGGTATAATTATATACAAATATGTGTAAAAGATATCAATTACATTTTTAAAGTTTAATAGAGAATAATAACTTGGTATATATACACAAATATCATTCCCTAATTATAAATTATACGTATTTTTTTTATTTAATCTCCATTGCACATACAAGTGCATAAAAGTAAAATAAGCAATGACAATAACTTCATTTATTTTATATTTAACAGTGAAATAGTGGATTTTAGCAATGAAATAAAAGCGGTATTTCATATGTGTGAAATATAGAGTTTAATTTTTCTACTTTTTTTTTTCAATATCAAAAACTTTTCTTTTTTTTTTTTTTTAGAAAATAACTGTTTAATATCATTCGACTGTAAATGGTCTAACTTAGAAAATGAGCTACAGTTTTTAAAAGTGGTCAAGTACTTCAGAATTATTGTCATTTACAGTGGAAATTGTCAGTTCGTAAATTTTTTTCAAAAAACAATTGTTTCAGAAAGTTGCTATAAAAGTTATATCATTGGATTGAAAATAATTTAACTAAGAAAATGTGTCGTAGATTATTGAAATCGGTTAAGCAGTTTAGAAGTAATGGGGAATTAAAACCGCACTTTTATCATACTAAGCCAATGACGTCGTCAAATTTGTATTTATTTTTCTGCATACTGCATCACACTTTGATTATAAAGCATAAAATAAAATAAAAATGTTTTTGTTTTGTCGTGAATAACAGATTTTATTTCGTCCCGAAGTGATCAAACTTCAATATTTTGACTCGTGCTTCGCATTCGTGAAAATGTAACGTTTTCACACTTCTCGATGAAATACAATATGATTATTACTATAGTATCTTGTTCTGGAAGTGTGTATCACCTCGAGTAGTAGACACAAGCTTCCAGAACAAGTTATAATTACAATAGTAATGATCCTTTTATTATATACCTCTTTATATATTATTAAAATAGAATACATGTATCAAAAAGCCAAATTAAAACAAAATTGTATTAAGTCAAATTAACTTAAAACCACCAACAGGAAAGACATGAACACATGTACATTACACGCGCATGAAAACATATACATTACAAACGCATGAAAACATATACATTACAAACGCATGAAAACATGTACATTACACACGCATGAAAACATGTACATTACACACGCATGAACACATGTACATTACACGCGCATGAAAACATGTACATTACACGCGCATGAAAACATGTACATTACATACGCATGAAAACATGTACATTACACACGCATGAACACATGTACATTACACACGCATGAACACATGTACATTACACGCGCATGAAAACATGTACATTACATACGCATGAAAACATGTACATTACACACGCATGAACACATGTACATTACACACGCATGAACACATGTACATTACATTGCAACAACTATACATGTGTTCATTACACATGAGTAAACAAATCATATTCTGGTGAATTTACCAACTGACATAATGTTAAATTAATTAATTAACCCAATATATTCACAAACGCACAAACAAACATTCTAATAGTTCACATTTCATGTTAAAACATCCATTGTTCTTAATGGATGACTGGCTGGGCAATCCCCAACATTCAAATCTGAACCATTTATTAATGGTACATACAATGTGTGTCATAGCGTAAACTTTTTATCATTGAACGTTTGCGGATTAATTTCTAAATTGAAATGTCCTGAATTTTCCAATTTGATTAATGACCATGATATTATTGGAATTCAAGAAAGTAAAACTGATGACGTTGATACAATTGATATACCCGGTTATACAGTATTTCTACATAATAGAACACGGGTTCGATGTTCACGCAGATCAGGTGGCATAGCATTAATTGTAAAAAATGAATTAATGCCTTTTATAAATGTTGACAACTCGAAATCTTGCAAATTTGTCCTTTGGTTTACGATTTCGAAACAGTTAATTCCTACATGTACCGATGAAGATCTTAAATGCGGTATTGTATATATACCGCCAAATGGTTCTAAATATGTAACTGAGGATCCATACGTGGAACTTCAAACTGAAATACTAAAATACTGTAATAATTCAAAAAACATTCTCCTGTTTGGAGACTTTAACTCTAGAACTAGCATTTCATGCGACTATGCTACTATTGATGAACATATCGCAGACTTGTACGGTTTACATAGTTTACAAGATGAATGTGACATGGTTTTTCAGTGCTTTGAAAGATCAAACGTGCAATTAAATAGAAACAGTGCTGATACAACTGTAAATTCATTTGGAAAAAAATTGCTAGAACTGTGTAAAAATAATAATTTATTTATTCTAAATGGGCGATTAGAGTGCGATGCATCCAATCCTAAGTTTACCTGTAAAAATAAAAGCACAATTGATTATTTTATATCCAGTGCATACAATTTTGAATGTATTAACAAAATTGAAGTATTAAATTTTTCTTCACTATATTCTGACGTGCACTGTCCTGTATTTGTTAATTTTACCACTAGTCAAGAGCTTATTCAACAAACACCAATAAACAACCAAACCGCCAAACAAAATACTAAGTTGTGGGACTCTGATAAATCCGATAGTTTTATTGAACATTTTGATATATTAAGAGTGGCTGAAATTGAGATGAAAATTAATATGATGTCTGAAAAATGTCTTGTTACTAAAGAAGATGTGGATGAGATTGTTGAGAGCATAAATAAACTGTTCGAGACATGCTCTCAAGAATCATTCGGATATACTAAGCGAAAGATAAATAATAAGAAAACTATTAAACCATGGTTTGATCAATCGTGTTATAAAGTAAGAAATCTCTATCATAAAGCTAGAAAGTTGTATAAGAAATACAAAACGCCGTATTATAAAATATTTTTAAAATCCGTAAGTAAACAATATAAAAACACGCTATCCACTAGCTATAATCGCTACCGGAACGATAGAATAATCATGTTAAAACGTACAAAGCATTCAGAACCTAAAATATTCTGGAACATTATAAATCCGAATACCAAACAAAATAACACTAAAGCCTCTATTGATGATTTTTTTAACTTTTTTAAAAATATAAACGGTCAAAACAATGCTAGTTCCCATGTACAAAATGACCAAATCGATGCCCATTTGAGTACGGAAGCCAATAATGGCCAAAACTTGAATTCGGCTAGAACTAAACGCACCGAACAGTATAGAGAAGATCCTGTTAATGTAACCGATAATACAAATAACGAGACACAAAGCGAAAATAATTTCGTCCAATCTAACAATATTTATATGGAAGCCGAAAATGGTCAAAACATAGGTGCGCCCCAAATCCAAGAAATAAACGATGAAATAAATCAACGCATAAATGAAGAAGAAATTATAATGGCTGCACGTTCCTTGCGAAATAATAAATCACCGGGTATGGACAATGTTATTAATGAACAGATTAAAGCGACAATAAATATAATGCTGCCAATTTATGTTAAACTTTTTAACTGTATATTTGATAATGGTCTAATCCCAGGAAGTTGGACTATAGGGATAATAAAACCAATCTTTAAAAACTAGGGTGACCCCAGTCTACCAGAAAACTATCGACCGATTACTCTCCTCAGTTGCTTCGGAAAACTATTTACATCAATTATAAACACAAGATTAAATAAATATGCAGAACAGTATAACATAATAAAATCGACCCAAGCCGGATTTAGGAAAAAACATTCAACACTAGACAACCTTTTTATACTTAACTGTCTCCTTGATATAGTAAGGTCGAGCAAGAAAAAACTTTTCTGTTGTTTTATTGACTTCAAGCAAGCATTTGACATGGTATGGAGAGATGGTCTATGGACCAAACTTTTAAATGAAGGAATAAATGGTAAATGTTTTAATATCATATTTAATATGTATAACAATATAAAGTCTAAGGTGTTGACAAATGAAGGCTCTACGAGTTTTTTCGCATGCCTTAATGGCGTAAGACAAGGCGAAAATCTCTCCCCATTCCTATTTTCTATTTTCCTCAATGATTTAGAGTCCTCACTTTTCGATAAAGTGAACGGTATAAAGTGCCAGGCTTCAAATGAAGACTTTACTATTTATTTAAAGCTGTTTGTTTTACTTTTCGCCGATGATACGGTATTATTTAGTAATGATGAGATAGATTTACAAAATGCATTGAACGCATTTGAACTATACTGTAATAAATGGAAACTAACAGTAAATGTCGATAAAACAAAAATCATTGTTTTTAGTCATGGAAGATGCAAAACAAATTTGAAATTTATACTAAATAAAAAAACTATAGAAATTGTTAATGAATATAAGTATTTAGGGTTGTTTTTATCTCGTAGTGGCTCATATATTGCAGCTAAAAAATACATAGCGGAACAGGGGAATAAAGCTCTTTTCGCTCTTTTAAAGAAAATACGTGTTTTAAATTTACCACTTGATATGCAGATTGATCTATTCGAAAAAATGGTTAAACCAGTTTTACTTTATGGTTCTGAACTTTGGGGATTTGGAAATATTGATGTTATCGAACGCGTCCAGTTAAAATTTTATAAGTATGCGTTCAGTCTAAAATCTTCCACACCTTCCTCAATGATATATGGTGAACTTGGGGTTATGCCACTACATGTCGATATACAAACACGAATTATATCATTTTGGTCAAAACTTATTCGAGATTGTGACGACAATAAGTTATCTTCTTTAACATATTCTGTCGTCCTAGCGTTAACAGACGCAAAACAGATAAAGTCAACATGGATAAATAATATAAAAAACCTACTTTGTACATTAGGTTTTTCGGGAATATGGTACTCGCAAAGTTTCACAAACGGAAACTGGCTGGTTAAATCAGCAAACCAAAAACTTAAAGACCTTTACATACAAAAATGGATATCAACAGTTGATATATCATCCTCAAGTAACATTTACAGATCTTTTAAATCAAACTTTGGAAAATGTAAATATATATCCATTTTACCAACTTATCAATGCAGGCAATTTATAAAATTCCGTACAAGAAATCATAGACTTCCTGTCGAAACAGGTAGATGGAATAGCAAACCAATTAACGAAAGAGTTTGCATAGTATGTAACACTCAAGATATAGGGGATGAATTTCACTACATTCTGACCTGTAATAATTTTATAGAACAAAGGAAAAAGTATTTAAAACCGTATTACTATACACGTCCAAATATATTAAAATTCCAACAACTTATGAGCACAAATAACAAGATAGATTTAATAAAATTATGCAATTTCATTGACGTTATTCTGAAAAATGTATAATTGTGTATCGATTTATAATACACATTAAAGCAGTTTTAGCCTATTTTTGTTTATATTACATATATATTGTAATCATGTGTATTTTGTAAAATTACGAAGTTCTAGAACTATCAATAGTACATAAACTAAATGACGCCAATACAAAGGCAATGACTTTCTTTCCATTATGAATGTGTAACTGTATTGTGTGTATTTTGTAATACTATATTGTTATACACAAGACATAAGAACCCCGACAATACCTTTTCACAGGTTTCGTTTTCGTATTATGTGTCAAGGTATAAATACTGGGGGTATCCCTGCCTGTGTACATGTTGTGCAATATAATAAGGCGCATGTTGAACTATGCTACTTTTCCGTGTGATACTAATTATATAATAACTTACTGTTAAACACATAAGCATTGAAGTAAGATTATTAATTTCCTACCTGTAAATAGTAGCTCCAGTATCACTGAATCACTGTTGAACTGTTTACACATTGTTCGAAGAAATATCTATAGGCAGTACGTCGAAGTCCAGTGCAAACACTGGTTTTCATGTAGCTTAGTTAAATGTATGTCTTATATATGCCGTAAAGAAATGAACCTACGTTGTATATTGTTATATTTTGATTTGCATGCATCTATAGATCTAAATGCATTACTTAATATTAACCATAATTCAATATTTAATATGTTACTATTATTTGTATTATAGTCTATATGGTTAAAGGGAGGGAGACCGGCATGATATATAAATAAATATACACGTGTCTATGCATGCTCAGTTGTCTCCCATCTGACACCGATGAACAATAGCTATCTACCTTCTTATCTGACTGTAGATTATTTTGTGAAAACTATCAGTTCTGCTCTGCACTATCATCATTTTCTCTCGCTGTACTACCACCTTTATTTGTCATAACGATTACCATTTATAGTTGAATTTGCATTATATATTATATCCATTGCTGTTTTACACATGTAAAATCTTGGAATAAAAGAATTTGAATTTGAATTTGTATGGGAAGTTCCAAAATTTATTTTTAGTAGTGTAGTGAATGGATTCAGAAAACCTCTAGAGGTGATACAGGGTTTTGTAATCCATTGTAGGAAAATGAAGGTACTATATATATATATATATACTCTTTAATTCCTCTTTTACAGAGATTACAAATACACATATTAACAATTAGGTACATATGGAATACAGTAGTAATTGCATGTCATATGATGAGAACAAAATAATAGTAAATAAACGAATGCAAAGAGGTGAAGAGTTTCTAACAGTGATTCATACTTGTAGAAATTGTTTGCAATCTTTTGGAACACTGTCTTGAAATGTGTATCCACGACGTTCAATTCATGTATGATTTATATATATATACATAAAAACAAAAGAAAACATAAAAAATGTGTGATACATACTTGTAAAAATTGCGTCAATCGTTTGAAACACCTTTCCTTGACTTGAAAGGTGAGTCCACGAGGTTCAATTAGTGTATGATTTAATTACAAATAGTATACGTTATGTCTTTAGCTGAAAGGACCGATTAGTCTTGATCAGTTACATACTGCACATATGTGTGTTTATCTTTATTGTTTTGTTGGTAAACAGGTATGTACAGTCTAAGCAGTCTATACAGAAGCCAGTGTCGTCGTCGGTGGACGAAGTATTGGGACTATGTGACTGAATGCCACACGATCCATAATGTAAAACGAACCAAACCACCAATTAGAATATCTCATTTAAATCCCTCCGTCATCCGATCAATATGTGTGTATACAGACCAATATGTGTATATACAGACCAATATATGCATATGTGTGTATACAGACCAATATGTGTGTATACAGACCAATATGATGCGTCGCGATGAGAGAGACATCCTCAAATGTAGAATTTAAATGTTTTCGAATGTTGTAATAAAAAGAACAACCAAACTGATGGCAAACCTAGAATTCACGTGTTCATGTCGGTTTCTGAAAACTTATCCCAAAAGTTCGGTGTAATCAGGGTTCTTATATATATAGTATAAGAACCCTGGTGTAATATAACACATAGTGCATGGTGTTTCCGATTTTCTTGCACACCGAACAAGGATATCCGTCATTTTACCGGGGCTAAATATTTCCGTCTCACCCTAGGGTCGAGATAAAATTCACGCGCGCCAACATCCGGTATGCGGGAAAACATGCAAAACGTTAGTAGCTGGCGGCGTCAACGTACAACATGTCTCTGATATGCAAGAAAAGGAATCTATCATGGGTATTCGGTTCAGATAAGGAATTCCCTATCTTCATCAGATACCCATGAAAGATTCTTATAATCGTATTCAAGTTGTATGACCCCGGCTGTCTGACTGATCTTCCATAAACTTGCATATGCAGGCGAAACCACGTGACCTTTTATCGGTTTTACGGCAAAAAAGAATTATAAACAAAATACCCGATTAATGTAGATGTTCGCTTTTAAAAAATTGAAAGAAATGAAAGAGTTGTCAAATATGTAATTCAATTGAAATTGAAGACGAATTTCACTTTGTTTTAATTTGTACAGCTTATAATGATATAAGAAAGAATTATATCAGAAAATATTACATAAAAAGGCCAAATATGTTTAAATTTGTAATACCTCTACAATCTCCAAAGAAGAAAAAACTTTTTTAAATATTTGTCAGAGGCGTTTACTGTCAGATGTTCTATTCCAAATATTATTTCTTAAAATATATTCAAGTGCATCCTCACATAAATTGTTATTTTATATATAATTCCTTTTATTTTTTGATATCCTTAGATTATTGATTAAAATGTGTGATTTATATGAGCTATGATTAATTAAGGAGTATTGAAAATTGAACTATAAGTGAGTGTGTAGAAATATGTGTAACCTGTCATGTCTATCTTTTAAATATTTATCTCTTTCCTCCGTCGCGAAAATGTAATTCGATTTAGCTAGTACTTTCTGAGATTAGCCTTCCCAAAGTCGTGGAAACGAAAGAACTCTATGACCGTGTTAATTTTGAGAGAAATAATCTCAGAAAGTGAATGAATCAAATTGACTTTTGCGGCGGAGGAAATATATCTCATTGTAAGGTTATGTGCGTTTTATTTTAACAAAATTCTTTAAATATTAAGAAAGTTATGAGGAAAAACCTTACCTGATTTGTGTTTGCATTTTTTTTGCCACGAAACGGATCAGTAGGTCACGTGATTTCGTCATCATAATTTGTTTTGAGTTATAGTTTTAGGTTTAATGTGAGGTGTCTTTATTATTTAATCATAGGAGCAGTAGTAGCAACAGCAGCAGCAGCAACAGCAGTAGTAGCAACAGCAGCAGCAAAGGAAAGTTAAACCTAAAGTCGCCTACTGCATAATTTAAATCGCATATGCTTTGAAGTTGAAAGCATGTAGCAAACATTTTCAACTACTGAAAGAGGTTGTACATACAACCCAGTAACACAATTTTAATTTTACCAGTGTTTATGAAAAGAAATGTACGTAGTACTGGGTTTAATAACAGGGCTCTGTAGAAGCCCTGATTGCAAAGAAAAATGCAGTGAGCTTTGTTCTTAAACAATTGAAGGACAAAAGCAACACCTATTGCTATATCATAGTACCACATAACATGGCATCGTCATTTCAGACGACACGAAAACTTTAAGTTTTAAAAACTCGCGACGTCCCGTTAGTTTTTCTATTTGCAAATGATCTTTATTGATAATGTTTTGAAAATCGAAAAGCAAATTGGTATTTTACAGATTACTAATGGTCGGTTGTATAATACTAGTAATATATTTAATACAGAATAACGAGGAAAATGTTTAACTCCAAATTGTATTTTATTTTATTTAATTATACTGAAACGAAAAAGAAACGCGACTCGGGAATTTCCGGTATATATTGTATGTACAATATGCTGCTTTTAATCGAATGGTACATGAGACTTTTCCTTTCGAAAAAAAGAGACTAAATCAGGACATAACACAGAAAATAGTATTCCTTCAAAGTTTCATTATTGATAGAGTATGCGTCTGGCTCAAGCACGTGAGCAAACTTAGGATTCACAATGTTGCAAACTCTTTACGTTAAATACATAAAGCTCAATTTTTCAAAGAGGAACTTCAACATTCATTTTTACAAAACATCTTGGGATTTATTTTGAAAATTATGTGGAATTAAGTATGCAGTATATGCAATATATAGCGGAAATTCCCGAGTTGCGTTTCTTTTTCGCTTCAGTATATATGCAAAAAGGTTTAAAGTCAAAATGATACTGGATTATTAAATCGGGGTATTACTTGTATGCCTGATATATAGTACAAGAGTTTCAATTGTCCCTTTAAAAATAACCTGTACTATAATTTCAACACTTTAACCACTGGAAAAGCCAAGTAATAAAACCATGAAATAATATTATATTACACAAGTGTAATACATTATCGAAATAATGCCGTAACGTCATTTTTAATCACAGGTATCTTGCTGTATCAGTGTTGGGAACTAAAACAAAATTTAAAAAAAAATAAAAATAATAATAAAAAATAAAACATTAACATGCTATTTGTTGAAAACAAACATATTTTAAGTTTTCCTGAAAAAACGTCCCAGAGTACTGTAGTTAGAGACAAGGTGTGAATCTCTCTTTGGTCAACATTTTATACCTAACTGTTTTCATCTGAGAATTATCCACAAATCTGGGCTGGTTGGAACCACAGATGTATGTCGTTCTCGAAACCGATAACCGAACACAATTCGATCAAACCGTTTGTCTGTGACAATCAAAATGCTTCAATAAACGCGATTTCCCAGCAGGTATACATGACTGTGGAACAAAATAAATCATATATTCGCCTTTATTGGTGATTGGTTATTGAAAACTTAAAATAGGTTTGTTTTCAACAAATAACACGTTAATTTTTTTTTTTTAATTTTTTTTTTTAATATAATAAAAAAAAAAATATTTTTTTTTTAGTTCTCAACACTGATACAGCTACCTGTGTCTTTAGCAAGTGACATCTTATATAATAGCTCGGTATATAATAGCTACTGCAGTTACACGTAGTCTTAAATCTAGAGTGATATATTTTGAAAAGCGCAACATTTCGACCGCTAAAATCATATTGTAGCGTGTGTTCAAAGTATATACCTATATATAATAAAAAAAAAACAGTGAGAAACATTACATTTACCTTATGGTTTTCTCCTGGACTATCCCGGTTACTAATACATTAATTATCAATACTTAACGGCGAACCTTTTCTTTGTAATGCAGTAAGATTGCGAAGTGCTTTTTCCGGGTTTTTTTATGAGGGGTGTTGGGGTGGTGGGGGTAAGTGGGGTTGAGGGGCAACACATTTAGGTGAAAGAAAATGATTAAAAAAACACAAGTTTGAAGTGAGGACAAATTTGGGAAAATGTATGCTAATCAATGCTTATTCAAAGAAAAATGCAGCAACAAAAACCGACGTTTACAATAGGCGTTGTCACATGGCGCAAACGTAACTTAACGCACCGCCCCCTACATTTGGTCATATACTTAATATACTCCTCAAAATAATTAAGGACCATGTTTAGATTTTGGTATAACACCATTCTATATTTTCGATGTACCACTAGTTATATTTATAAGTATGCAAATGAGCCTAGTAAGCGCTGTCAAAAAATCGATACTGACTATGATCCAATTCCCATTGTTTATGTCGATTTCGCGTGTTAAAAGTCGATATGTGAGTTATGTGATAAATAGAATCTAACATTCGTTCTCATTCATTATTGAAATTATTATACTCGTTAGCAAAAATGATATAATGCTCGGCAAGAGCCTCGCATTATATCATTTTGCCAACTCGTTTAATAAATTCAACAATGAATGAGTACTCATGTAAGATCCACTATATATATATATAATAAACGAGAATATTCTTATATCATTACGAGTGACAAAAGTCCAGGCCGGGAATTCACCAACATTCTTGAGAATAGTCTTATACTTAAGCTCAAGTATTCAAACTCTGTTCTCAAATAATCCCATGGCCTTAAAAGTGTGTTCGCAAATAGTCCCATGATCTTCAAAGATAAACAATGGTACTGCCAATATAAATATATTAAAAAAATGTTTCTATTGATCTATTTGGGTATAAATAAAATATCTTTGGACTTATTTTGTAGTCGGGCAAAAAATGTGTAAAGCTGACCTTTTAAATCGGTCTATAATTAGTAGTAGGAACATGCGTAACAATACTATTGATCGAGGAAAAACTACTTTAAATCTGGTCCATAGAACCGCGTATCGATGTCATCAAAACACGAATATAAATATACTACTCAAAATAATTTAAGGACCACAAAATATAACAGTAATAAATCAGTACTTAACATTGAACATTATGGATTCATATTCATATAAAAAAGTTAATATATGTGTAACGTAATAATTGAAGAGTAAACACCTAAACTTAAACATTACAAAAATACAGTACATTCAGGTCAATTACAGCACTTTAGAAAATGACACATATTTCTAAAATATAAGATTTTTTCATTTGCCTAAAATCACTGAGTCACGTTTGATTAAATAGTTTTGGCCATTCTCATGGGAAATATGCAAACCGTGCAATAATTAATTCCGTAACAGTGCAATAATCAATTCCGTAACTGTGCACTAGTACATTTATCGTACAATAGTTTATCTTTGTGATTGGCGCGCTTTTTTAAGCAAAGCATCGTGTGACCACATAGAAAACACATACCTTTTTTCACATGGCTTAAACTTGTTCATATTAAATTAAATTATATAAGTAAAGAAATCGAAAACGCTTATATGCTATGATATACACTGAAACAACTATTTAATTCCGTAGAAGAGTCAGTGGATTAGAACTAGCTTACCTCGGGAAGGTTACTCTCTCAGGTCAGTAGTCACTCCCTCTGATAAATAGTTCTAACCATTAACTTTTAAGGAATTAAATAGTTGAATATTATTTGCTACCTTTATTAACAAATTAATCAATTTTGATAATTTTATCAATTATTGGTGGCATTTAAACCTATATGGAACTCAATACGCTAATTATAAAACAGTCATAACAAAATGGGGAAATTTAAATCAATATTTTTTATTTGTTCAACAATATATACAAATAAAATTTAACAACGTCTTCAACTGTTAAACAATAGTTAACAAATGATTTGTTTAAAAACACATTTTCTTCATAATATGTCAAGTATAACAATATCAATGTCTACTACCAGTGCATTTCGTTCCACGAACCCCTGACAATACGAGCGTCAGTCTGTAAATGAATTGTTCGCTCTTAACAATATACACTATAATTGCCATTATGAAAATCATGAGCGAACTAATTTTAATATATCTGCTTATTTAGCGATAGCACGTGACTAAAAATAAAATGCGAGTTTTTCTTCCAGTAATTAACTTCGAGTTAATGTATTATTAGCACATTCAGACTACAGTAAATTGTTTAGTAAAACATCGATTGTCTATAAAAGGGCATTGGCGGAAGACTGTTACTCTGTCCTCTTTGCGCTTGCGCGGCGATGGTACCACACAAAAATGGCGGAATAAATATTGGACCAGGAGTATGATTCGGCGACATTTTACCATCACCGTTGAGTTGAGCCTTCCACTTGTTTCTTCGATTCTGAAACCAAACTTTTACTTGCGTCTCTGATAAGCTGAGAGACGATGCGATTTCAGATCGTTCTGCACTCGATAAGTACCGCTTCGCGTCGAACGCTGCTTCTAAGTAGAAAACTTGTTGGCGCGAAAATACTGTTCGTGTTTTCTTCTTGCTTTTACATCTCAGTGTGTCAGAGATTGAAAGACTGTCGTCTGATTTACAGTTTTTGTCGTCTGGTGACAGTTCCATATCAGAATGAAGCTGGGTCGAGTTTTCGCGATCATGGCTTGTTTCCTCCTCATCGACGGAGTCTGTGTCTGAAAATAAAATAAAAAACAAGTTCTATAATAACAAGCGGACAAATCATGCACAATATACGTATTACATGTAAAACTTGTTGCATTACACTTGTACACCATCTTAGTGTTCGATTACGAAACAACATTTGATTTCTGAGCAGACGTTATTTTTGGGAATGGTATTTAAAATAGTTTACAGCCATGCTCCGCAATATAAATATAATTCCTGCTGGATGTTTCCTATAAACTAAAATATGTCAATAATGAATAGTTTGGACAGTTTATATAAACACATTTGATTTAAGTTGAATTGAGATTTAACGGCTCACCAACTCAAAAAAGGCTATATGGCGCCAACAGGAATGAACATTCCAGGCCCACTCTCTCCATTTACATCTGGATAAAATATATGCAGAATGGGCCTAGATATTCTCACCTGAAGAACTGCAGAGTTGCTGAAAATTCTATTTTAAATGCTCCATTTTTGGTTGGAGCCACCATCACTGTTTTATGCTACAACTCAAGTAGCATCTGAAACAGTACAGGGAACACGATGAAGACCTTGATCATGGCAAAATACGACAAAATGAACATGAATTCGGGGGGAATTTACCCCTCTGTCTGGATAAGAAGTGGCCATATTCTTGCCGGGAACCACACAGGGCTCACACTTTATTTTGATTACAATACAAAATGAAAGTGGCATTTGTAGTAGGTATTGAAGAAGTTGGACTGAACAGGTGAACAGCTGTTCAGCAAGTATAAACATGTTTTCATGGATTTTAATAGATTTTCTTTTTTTATCACATGCATTTATTTTAATGGGTGTCTTGATAACTCGTTTTCAAATGACTTCCACTTTGAAAGATAGTTCTAGAAAAGTAGTAGAAGTCACAATAAACTCCAACTGGCGGTTTATTTATGTTTATTAACACATATGTCAGTGAAGAGTAATACTTGAGCGTTTGTGTTGTGTATTATGTTGCAGTTGTGTTATAAATAAATGTTTAACTTCATTGGATTGTATTATCTTATACAACTATTGCATTTAGCCTACCAAATAACTGTAATCACGTATCCGCCTAAACTAGTTTTATTCAATGACTTCGTGTTACAGTTAAGGTAATGTGTTACTCCAAAACATGCGACGGCACATGACTAATACTTTCTGCTCATGATCAGTCATTACGTGGTCCGAGTATTAACGTTCATACCCCATCCAACCCCTTCTCCAAGAAGCGAAAACGGGGTTGGCTGGGGTATGAAATAAAACAATAATTTCGGCTTAAAAAGTTTGCATATTGTAAAACTAAATCATCTAAAAGATATTTTTTAGCACAAAAATGTTTGTCGAACTATCCGTTTTAAAAGCCTGCTAATACAAGCTTTCTCATCACTTAACGGAATTAAGGCGGGACCACGTAATGAATTAACAGAGAATATTAAACAAAATAATTATTACGAACTATTAAAAAGCAACAAATGTTAACATTTCTTTTAGCACTCCTTATTTTCAAGACATTATTTGTTTATTTATTTATTTATTCATTGATTTATTTTTAAAAAAAACTTATTTTATTTATTCATGTTTAAGAATCCTAGGAATCTATTCCATAGTTCGCACAGATTTAAGTATAGTTCCCGTTAAACAACAATTATGTTCTGTTCAAAATGCTAACACTTACCACAAGTATATTCTCTCATCCTTGCATCCAGAGCTGCTGTGCCATAGCTTGGCATACGATGGTGTGGAGTCGACTTGGGTTGGTCTAATGTGTAAGGCGAATACTTCGGCACACTCTGTTTGTGATCGTCATGCGACAAAATACTATCTATAGAAAATGAAAGATGTCTTTTTTCCGTATGTGAACCCATTCTTGTCGTGCCTTATATATGCGTTTTTATTTTGCTAATGGTATTCTCCCGATCTTCTAAACTCTATACAAACGCGTTTCCGTAAAATTGAACATTACACTATTTCAAATTCAAATAATATGTCTATATGTCTATATTAATAAATAGTTTCACAAGCTGTTTCTACAAACAAAGCTGGCAAATAGTTGGCTTAATTGCACTATATCAAGACTGTCTCCACTTTGTGCATCACTTTCATTAAGTTTAATAAATTTCAGTTTATTTTCTCCAAGCTTTCTGTCTCCACGTATATCATAAACAATCTCAAATATACTGAGATCACTATAAAGTCAATGGTTACTATTTGAGGAAGTCAAGCGGTTTGACTTTTGACCAGCTGAAAGTTTGTTTTTATACCTCAGCTTATTACTGGGCGGTGTGACTTATGAAATGAAACTCTCACTTTCCCGTCAAACTTGATCAATTCAGCAGATAACCGCAAAGCCATTGACCATTACAAGCAAATAATGGAACCATTTCGTTTGTGTCATTTCAACCTAGCGTTTATAAAATGATTGCTTAAACGCCCGGTTTTGTGAAGGGTGGCACGAACAAACACATGGGGCTCGACCTACGATAGCCGTAATTACATCCAATTCATGAAGATAGATGTTAACATTGATAAGTCTTCATGTCAATTTGTAATATACCCACTACAAAACACTTTGATCATACTTTTACAAGATGTTTATCTTTCACTTTCGCCCGCGGCTCATAGATGGTCAGCAGGACCTAATAGTCGATGGCGCTCCGACATTGTCATCTTGCTTTCAGCTATGCGCATGGGCGAGGCGAGGCGGGGCGTTAGACGCAAATTACAACCCACCTTGATCAGTAAACATGGTAAATGGACGACAAGTGACCAGCACGAGTATGGACTTTGCGAAATCAGTGACCACTGTGTGTAATTAGGGTTAATAAGAGACTGAGCAATACAGAGTCATATTTTAGACGCCTTTGATGAAATATCTAGATTATTATTAAAATTGATTTACTTTTAGTTAGCACTGTACTCAATATGGTTCTCTAACGCATTCGTGCCATACATTCGCCTCCTGTCAATTCCAAATTATTCAAGAACGAAAAGAATCACGCGCCTTATTATGCAATCTTCAGTCGTTCCTTTATTATTTAAACTCGTTTAACTTATGCCTTTCTGGAACCTTTTCCTCAACTGGATTTGAGAAAATGTCATAAATTCCTCAAATATGTGTTTGCTTGAACACGTCTAGAAAGATGTAGAGTTCAGCGGACTCATTTTATTTAAAGATAGATAAGCGACCTTAGCTTCGTGGCGTAACGGTACCCATTACTAAAAAATACCATAAACAAACATTGAGTTTTTAAATGATGCTTGCTTTAAAATATAAGAAATATTTCCTCTATTAAGGTATTCAGGAACCCAATAGTTAGTTATCCTTAAAGAAACTAACCTTTCAAATAACGGCAAAATTGCACTACAAAACCGTTTATCAAACCTCTAGCCAGGTTTTCTGGTCATATAATAATGTATATGTGCCGATTAAAAGTTTAGGTTTATTCAACGGTTTTAAAATATCCGCGACTGAATATGCGTAGAATGAATTATGAGTTGGTAACACTTAATTCTCTTTAGTGTTGCGGTTCGGCCTGGCTGGTTAAAGCGGTTTATAGAGTGTGAATTCTCAAACTAGGTAAATTATATATATACCTCATCGCCAGTAGGCTAAGAAACTGTTTACATATATTGTACAATGTGGCTGTTGTTGGCGAGGAAGCTACTTTAATATAATAGAGAATACGGAATACTTTATTTAGAGTACACTATACAGTTTCTAGTCTATCAAACATTATTTAACAATAACAAGGTCACATGTAAAGATTATTTGAACACATGAAACACAGGTGCCACATGGCAACAGCAATATATCGTTACTATTGTATATATTGGATTCATGAATATATATTACATATCATGTTGTTCGTGCATTGCTATTAAGAATCAGTATTGTGAATGGAAATGATAAATCATAGCAGAATCTCTCATATCTTCAAATTATTGTATAAGCTTAACCGAAAAAGGAGATTAGACTTGTTTTACTTTTAAGCATATGTTGCGCGGGTAAATCTGCGAATAATTAAAAGAACATTAAATGGTATAATTTTTACAACAGTGATTTACGGAGAGCAAAACACTAGTAAATGTAATTTCCAAATATTTGATAACATTTCGATTTCTCGATCATGACACCGCGTATGCAAACGTGGAAACGTGGCTCCATCGTAATCGGAGTATCTACTATAGAATTTGCAGCAACTCTGCAGTTCTGCAGGTAAGAAGGTTCTAGGCCCATTCTCCATATTTTATCTTGATGTAAGTGGAGGATGAGCCTGGCACAATCATTTCTGTTAGGCGTCATATTACCTTTCATGTGTTGGTGCCTTGCAACTCAATGAGTTGATATATTTTCTACGAATATGATGGTAAACAGGACAGATGAGAACAAAAGGATATTCGTTTTCAATATCTCTTGAATTACACAGAACAGAAACGCATCAATCTGTCTATTCTATTTTGTGCATAGCGACCAGTTTCAACACGTAGCTGATGCGAAGAAAGTCTGAATCTGGCCAAAACCGTTCTATATTTACATGGTAGCTCATTTAAATAATCTTCCAATTCTATTGAAAAAGTGATCCACTATTTGCAATATCGCTCTACAAATTGTGCTTAAACGTATCAATTACTCTTTGTTTAAACTGTAGATAAAACGTATTTAAATCTACGGAGAACGGATCAGCCTACACATATGAAAAACCATAATTAACTAGTAGGGATTTAACTTCATTTAGCCGATTTTTAACGCCTCTATTACAGTCATTGAACAAAGATGCATACAGATTATTAATCAATATATTTCCGGAGCACACAATTTCCCACCAGTATTTTATAAAATATATTTTATAGTGTTACATATAAAGGCCATCTTTCTAATTCTCCATATACACCCATATTACATGTGCTCGTTTTAACGTTTAATAATGATTTACAGAACTTAGGATGAATCCTCTCGATCGCCTTTGATTTCCAGAAACCCCATGTTTCACATGAATAGCTAAGTATAGATCCTATAAACGCATCAAACAATTGGCATAGAATTTTAGGTTTTATATTATATCTTTTAATAATATATAGTAGACAAGTAAGAGCCTTTAACCCTTTACCGAAAAGTGTTGTCTGACTTAGAGTAAAATTTCCGGTATAATTAAAAACTGTGCCAAGATAAAAACATTATTTTTGTTTTACTTGACTGTATTAACTTATAAACCCCATTTATCGCAATATCTAGACGTTTTGTAAGTGTTGTTGGTTATTCTGAAAAATAGTGATATCATCAAGTGTGAATTCAAACTGGGGCATAATAAAAGGATTTGTTTAAATCAACATTCCGAATTATTTATTTCGTTGACACTTTAAATATCCTCGTGTTTAATTGTATAGCTGCACTTGTCTCCAAGAGGTACGTGTAGCTCATAATACATATTTTACAAAACAGTGAATTAAAATTAATTTGAATCTGTAGAAAAGAAATTAAAACTAACCACCACACATCCCCCAAAACTACCATATATAAATTCTCAACAACGCAGCATTGCGCAATGTTTCAATAAAAAGGTGTAATATGGCCGCCTCATCTCCTACTAAAACCAATAGCCGTTAGTCACTCGAATTACGAGTAAATTAAATGTAGTAAAGGACAATATTTGGATAAAATTAAAATAGTGGACAGTAAATTACTACCTGTGTTTGCTGAACATCATTACCACATCATTGACGATAAATGCATCGAATTCCAATCGTTTTATGGTGGGAAAAAAGACAGAATGACTAATACAAATGACTAAATATTGTATCTCCAAAAATGGCTAGTATTCTTCTCTTTATTGACATGTAGATTTTTCAAGCTTCAAAAAACCTTGAAAACACTGTATTTTATAATAATGTTAAATTGATTTTATTTAAATGAATGCAGTAAATTGCGCAATTGAGGGCATCAGTACCTTATACAAAAGATACATATTTGCAAAAGGTACATGTATATATGCAAAGCAATGCATTTTATTTTTAATTTTAAACAATAGAAAATAAATTGTTGTTTTTTATATAAAAAAGAAACGAACCGTCGAGGTGTTTAGTTCGTTATTTTAACGAATAGAGACATTTATTATATTCTAAGCAGAAAACTGATTTTCAGTTTGCAACATATATTTCCTTAAAAAGGACAATATCAGTTTAAGATAATTTTCTTTTTTTATTCATTTAACCAGTGATCGAGTATTTCCACATCATTTCAGCCTGAGATCATATCCTAATGGGTCTTAATGAATAATGTGTACATACAATTAAAATGTATTTAAACGTAATTGCATGAAATACGGCAAGGTTTTACTTAAAGCATGTTTTCCATTCCATCCATGTAATGTTCGAGGAATATTCCGTTAAATTCTCAGTTAGTATGCTCATTCAGTGCATGTGTTGTTCGGTGTAGCGGCTTTACATTTACTGATGATTGTTGAGCTCAATTTTATTATTATTTATTAACATTTTAGAGTTTTTCAAAATTCGAAAAGAAAATCTTAACGTTTTATATATATAATAATAAATACTGAAAAGTGGATCCCTTGGAACCTTTGTAATTAGAAAATCAACTGTGTATAAATTAAGTAAACAGAGGATCTTACATGTGTACTCATTCATTATTAAATTTATTAAACGAGTTGATAAAATGATATGATGCGAGGCTCTTGCCGAGCATTATATCATTTTTGCTAACGAGTTTTTAATGAATGAGAACAAATATTAGATTCTATTAATCATATAACTCACATATTGACTTGTATTGCCCTTTTGCCAGACGCTTTAACACGCGAAACCGACATATACCGTGGAAATTAGATCATACTCATTATCGATTTTTTTGACAGCGCATACTAGGCTTATTTGTATATTTATATAACTAGAGGTATATCGAAAATATAGAATGGTGTTATTCCACTCCCACACCGTAAGTTATGTGATAAGTACATTTACAACAGCCGTTTGTGTTTCTGTATGTATATGTTTATACGTTTGATGTTTTGTGTTTTGCTATATATACTGAGCACAAAAAAAAAAGGAAAGTAAAAGGTGTTAATATTGGCATTTCCATAGGCCAGATTTTGAGTCAAGTATAAAAGCTTAAACAGAGCTTTAATAAAACAAATCTTGATGCTTGTAAGCGTACTTAACTGAGGACAAATTATTCCAGTTTGAATTGAATTGAATGTTGTTTAACGGCTCATCAAAACAGTATATGTTATTTAGAGCCGCCCCAGAGAGAGGGGAAGGATACATAGGAATCCAGGAACCGTGCCCTACTCTTATTATCGAATAGATTCCTATGGTTCTTTAACGTGTTCGGAGGATAGACCGATACACGGGACCGCCCGGTTTACGTCCCCATCCGACGGACGAGGCTAAGGGAAAGTTTGAAATACTCCAAGTAATAATCTGCTATGGACATGATGGATGATATCAAAACGTGCAAGGGAAGTAAGTTGCTGTCTACAAATTAAAAAAAAAATAAAAAAAATATCAAAAAGTAAGAGATAAAACTTCATTGTTTACTAAAAACTTTTCAACCAATCAAGTTTTATTTTGACTATCGGTGGCAGTCTATCTAATAATTTCTTAAATATCATTAATTATTTCCTATTTTGTTATTCAGAAATAAGGGAAAGAAATATGGTACGTTCTATATTTTCTCATTATAGGTATTTAATTATGTTCTATTCCAAATATTATTTCTTAAAACATTCAAGTACATCCTCACATAAATTGTTATTTTATACATGCTTGCAACTTTTTATTTTATGTCCTTGGACTATTGATTAAAATGTGTGATTTATACACGATCTATGAGTAAATGAATAAATAATGAATACATGCATTCGGAAAATTGAACTACAAGTGAGTGTGTAGAAATATGTGTAACCGGTCATGTGATTATAATTATGTATTACAAATTATGTATGTAATGAAGAGAAACTAAAAACTTAAGTCATTACAAAATGTCTGTCTGTCGTCCGTCCGTCCGTCCGTCCCGTCTGTGATGGTCCTGTCAACTCGGCATATTTGCGATGAAAGCAAAAAAAGAAATATTAAAGTCATATCTCCGATAAAAGCAAAAAGAAATATTAGTCATATTTACGATGGAAACAAAAAAAAATGTATTACATTATTATTTGATACCTTATAAATAACGGATTTCAGAAAAGGGGAAATAACTTTAGCCAAAATGTAAATTATTAAAATTGTACATGTTTTAATCTTATATAACCACACTATGTGGCATATCGATTTTAATGACTACGGTTATAGTAATGCTGGAGAAACATTATTATGCAGTTTTACACCCCCACCAATAATGATTATATGCATTGAAATTTGAACTACAAGTGAGTGTGTAGAAATATGTGTAACCTGTCATGTGATTATAATTATGTGTAGCAACGCTAAATGTAAAAACGTCGCTAAATGTAAAACCTTTTGTCGATAAACGTAAAAAGGGTGGCTAAATGTAAATGCAAACGTCTTTAATTGTAAAAACATGAGCGTCGCTAAATGTTATAAAAAAAGGAGCTAAATGTAAAAACATTTTTTTGTTTCAAAGTGTAAAAAGAAAAAGCGACAAATGTGACATTTTGAATAAAAACATATGAAACTAAATTTTGCGACCATATTTTGATAGTATAGTATCACATGCCATTTTGTGTGTTTACAACATTGTACATATTTGGAGATCTCAATCCACCTTTTTTACGTTTAGCGACAATAGCGACATTTAGCGACGTTTTTACATTTTGAAACTTTTTTACATTTAGCGTTGCTACACAAGGCCAAAAAAGGCCATTTGACCTATGGTAAACACATCTACTACTGCTACAGCTATTGCTACTACGAGTACTTCTACTACTATTTACTACCTACTACTAATGTATTACAAAACTACTACTACTACAGCTGCTGTTGCTACTACTTATACTACTGCCACTGCTGCTACTACTACTTATACTACCGCCGCTGCTGTTGCTACTACTTATACTACTGCCACTGCTGCTACTACTACTTATACTACTGCCACTGCTGCTACTACTACTTATACTACTGCCACTGCTGGTACTACTACTTATACTGCTGCCACTGCTGTTGCTACTACTTATACTACTGCCACTGCTGGTACTACTACTTATACTACTGCCACTGCTGTTGCTACTACTTATACTACTGCCACTGCTGGTACTACTACTTATACTACTGCCACTGCTGTTGCTACTACTTATACTACTGCCACTGCTGCTACTACTACTTATACTACTGCCACTGCTACTACTACTACTTATACTACTGCCACTGCTGTTGCTACTACTTATACTACTGCCACTGCTGCTACTACTACTTATACTACTGCCACTGCTGCTACTACTACTACTTATACTACTGTCACTGCTGTTGCTACTACTTATACTGCTGCCACTGCTGTTGCTACTACTTATACTACTGCCACTGCTGCTACTACTACTTATACTACTGCCACTGCTGGTACTACTACTTATACTACTGCCACTGCTGTTGCTACTACTTATACTGCTGCCACTGCTGTTGCTACTACTTATACTACTGCCACTGCTGGTACTACTACTTATACTACTGCCACTGCTGTTGCTACTACTTATAATACTGCCACTGCTGCTACTACTACTTATACTACTGCCACTGCTGCTACTACTACTACTTATACTACTGCCACTGCTGTTGCTACTACTTATACTGCTGCCACTGCTGTTGCTACTACTTATACTACTGCCACTGCTGGTACTACTACTTATACTGCTGCCACTGCTGTTGCTACTACTTATACTACTGCCACTGCTGGTACTACTACTTATACTACTGCCACTGCTGCTACTACTACTTATACTAATGCCACTGCTGTTGCTACTACTTATACTACTGCCACTGCTGTTGCTACTACTTATACTACTGCCACTGCTGCTGCTACTACTTATACTACTGCCACTGCTGTTGCCACTACTTATACTAATGCCACTGCTGTTGCTACTACTTATACTACTGCCACTGCTGCTACTACTACTTATACTACTGCCACTGCTGTTGCTACTACTTATACTACTGCCACTGCTGTTGCTACTACTTATACTACTGTCACTGCTGCTGCTACTACTTATACTACTGCCACTGCTGGTACTACTACTTATACTGCTGCCACTGCTGTTGCTACTACTTATACTACTGCCACTGCTGCTGCTACTATTTATACTACTGCCACTGCTGGTGCTACTACTTATACTGCTGCCACTGCTGTTGCTACTACTTATACTACTGCCACTGCTGCTGCTACTACTTATACTACTGCCACTGCTGCTACTACTACTTATACTACTTCCACTGCTGCTACTACTACTTATACTACTGCCACTGCTGCTACTACTACTTATACTACTGCCACTGCTGCTACTACGACTTATACTACTGCCACTGCTGCTGCTACTACTTATACTGCTGCCACTGCTGTTGCTACTACTTATACTACTGCCACTGCTGCTGCTACTACTTATACTACTGCCACTGCTGCTACTACTACTTATACTACTGCCACTGCTGCTACTACTACTTATACTACTGCCACTGCTGCTACTACTACTTATACTACTGCCACTGCTGCTACTACTACTTATACTACTGCCACTGCTGCTACTACTACTTATACTACTGCCACTGCTGCTACTACTATTTATACTACTGCCACTGCTGCTACTACTACTTATACTTATACTACTGCCACTGCTGCTACTACTACTTATACTACTGCCACTGCTGCTACTACTACTTATACTACTGCCACAGCTGCTACTACTTCTTATACTACTGCCACCGCTGCTACTACTACTTATACTACTGCCACCGCTGCTACTACTACTTATACTACTGCCACCGCTGCTACTACTACTTATACTACTGCCACCGCTGCTACTACTACTTATACTACTGCCACCGCTGCTACTACTACTTATACTACTGCCACTGCTGCTACTACTACTTATACTACTGCCACTGCTGCTACTACTATTTATACTACTGCCACTGCTGCTACTACTACTTATACTACTGCCACTGCTGGTACTACTACTTATACTACTGCCACTGCTGCTACTTCTACTTATACTACTGCCACTGCTGCTACTACTACTTATACTACTGCCACTGCTGCTACTACTACTTATACTACTGCCACTGCTGCTACTACTACTTATACTACTGCCACTGCTGCTACTACTACTTATACTACTGCCACTGCTGCTACTACTACTTATACTACTGCCACTGCTGCTACTACTACTTATACTACTGCCACTGCTGCTATTACTACTTATACTACTGCCACCGCTGTTGCTACTACTTATACTACTGCCACTGCTGCTACTACTACTTATACTACTGCCACTGCTGTTGCTACTACTTATACTACTGCCACTGCTGCTACTACTACTTATACTACTGCCACTGCTGCTACTACTACTTATACTACTGCCACTGCTGCTACTACTACTTATACTACTGCCACTGCTGCTACTACTACTACTATTTCTTTTTTACACTTGTTACACACTCTAACCACGTCTTGCCATATATGTCACATTGTTGTGTATCTCAAGTTAGTCATGTGACTAGTGTATCGATGGATGGATGGATGCATGCATGCATGAATGGATGCATGAATGAATGAATGAATGAATGAATGAATGAATGAATGAATGAATGAATGAATGAATGTGAATGAATGAATGAATGTGAATGAATGAATGAATGAATGAATGAATGAATTAATTAATGAATGAATGAATGAATGAATGAATGAATGAATGAATGAATGAATGAATGAATGAATGAATGAATGAATGAATGAATGCGCCATATTCCAACACAATAACTACGTACCATTTCTTGTAATTATATTCTCAATCTCATGCATTATATATATTTATGGGGAATAAACTATTATGACTGATAAATATATAAATCATAGGATCTCAAATATAAAGTAAACATCACAAAACTCATTTAACCACACAAGAATTGTCCTGTTGAAACGCAACTACATCAATAATGAAACCACGAATCTGTTCTGACCGAATAGTGTCTATCCTGTGTGAATCATCGGGTACATACAACAGATTCGTTTCATCGTATACCGTGTTAAACATGTTAAAGTAGTTACATATGTACATCTTCCTATACATACATATACTGTTCTACACACATTTTTTACATATGTCGCTTTTCGTTTTTACACTTAGCAACAAATACATGTTTTTACATTTAAAGACTGTTGCATTTATATTTAGCCACCCTTTTTACGTTTAGCGACAACAGTTTTTACATTTAGAAACGTTTTTACATTTAGTAATGTTTTTCCATTTAGCGTTGATACATTATGTATTACAAATTATGTACGTAATGATGAGAAACTGTAAAAACCTAAATCATTAAAAAAATGTCCGTCTCTCTTTCGTCTGTCCGTCTGTCGTCCGTCCGTCCGTCTGTCTGTCTATGATAGCCCTGTCACCTCGGCATATTTGCGATGAAAGCAAATCAAGAAATATTAAAGTCATATTTGCGATGACAGCAAACATAATAACATTAAAGTAATATTTATGATAGAAAGCAAAAAAAAAAAAATGTATTAAAGGGGACATAACTTTAGGCAAAATGTAAATTATTAAAATTGTACATGTTTCATTCTTATTTAAACACAATATATGGCATATTTTAGACATCTATTGATATTAAGCTCGTTTAAGAAAAAGTACAATATATACCAGAAAACTAACATTTCAGCTTACTAACTATGGGTACTAGGAAAAACAACGGAAGGAAGGTTTGTATAGTTTGATTTTTTTGCTGCGTACAAATGTATTAATTCGAACTTTAACACAACTTAAGATTGCATCATGTCCCTTTAAGTTTGCCTTCTATTAAGATATATATATATATATATATATATATATATACATATATATATATATATATATATATATTTAAAACGAGATATTTCTTTCACTAGGTCTGCAAGCCAGCCTAACTTTAAAGGGACACACGGCAATCTTGATTTTTTTAAAACTCACGGCGTCCATTTAGTTTTTCTACATATCTTGCTTTTGTTCAATCATTAATATTAATTATAAGAATAGTGTAAAGCAAAATGTTTTTTCCATATTATAAACTGTTGACTATAATGTAACAATACTATATTTATTTATGTGGTTGAATATAGACTAAGCAGTAAAAAACTCAAAATGTTTTTTAATTATATTCAGGCAAATGCCACTGCATATTTAAATAACTCGAGACATTCGGGAGGTCCTGGGTTCGAATCTTCTGACCGCGTCATACCAAATACTTTCAAAATGGTAGTAGTCACTTGTAACCCTTGCCTGACAAGCAAATAATGGGTAGTGCTATACCTGATTGACCAGTGTCAGAATAATGTGACTGGGGAATATCATGTCTACTACGGCGTGATATTTCAGTGTGGCAGCACTATAAAGAAACCATTGAGTTCGCTCCTTCAAGTAGACATATCAAAAACACACAGATAAAAATTCAGACTCAATTGTACCTATGACCGTCGGGTAGAACGCCTGTCGGTTGCTCGGCGGACGGACTATAATCCTTAGAAATACACACACACACACCCTAATTGCAATGCTTGGTAAACACTTCAAGATTGACGTGTGTCCCTTTAATTTAATCTCTTGTAGAACTCGCCACTTACTAAGAAATTAATTTCTCTTCGTTTGTATACGAACTTGAATTGGTAAAACAAAATTCAGTATATTTGACACATAATTTATATTTTTATGCATTTTTAATAAGATGCAGTATAGATGTTAAACTTGCCAAAGGTATAATAATATGGGGAAAATTACATATTTGGCGGGAAAACAAAATAATGTAACCTTGCGGAAAGTATATTTCACTGTTTGTTCAATTACAGTTTGTTTTATGTAATACATGTACCTCATGCTGTATATCAATACGTATACCGTTAAAATGGTGATATAAGTATGAAATACAATTATGATGAAATAAGTATGAAATACAATTTTCAAAATAATACTAATGAGAGGACATTTTGAATTTGACGGAAAAACAATTAAAGAAATATAGGGGAAAGAAAACAACACACTTTTTTTCTAATATTAATGTCTATAATTTATATTCCTAGATGAACACAAAAACTGTTTAGCTATTAGTGGTGCTAACTAGGTGCGGAACATAGGAACATCCACATTTTGGATTGCTTGAATCGTATGTCAAGTTATGCTGCGAATATGTATAAACGTATAAGTTTAAATATAATCTTATAATCTTATGTTCTGAATATTGACAAAACTATAAATTTAAATATATTTATTGATCTTTATATAAACCAAATATTCTGACCGCCAATGTAAAATAATAGTTGGCTAACCTGTGTTTAACTTAAGAACCTTAACACCAAATAAACATAAATTGCAATAAATCAATTTTCATATACTTTCCATTAATCTATCGTATCTTAAGTACAATCAGATATAATTCAAAGCTGCCGAACTTTCTTTGTATTTTATTGCAATTTCATAAAATGTTATACAACCCTAAACTCATTTCTATAATATTTTTACAAGCATTTGCGAAATTAATTGACATTTCGCACCTTAGAGTGTCACCAAAATACGTCCATGTTGACAAAAACATCGCGTAAAGCGTTTCTTCTCACAGGATCTGTCTTACAAAATGACCAATATCCCGAGATCGCAAGTTCTGATAAACTTTATCAATTGAACAAATTGTAATAAGATATTAGATTACACTGCAAAACTATTTGTAAATCGCGTTTTATCGTATTTTATATCGTATTTACATTAATTGCGATGCATAACCTGTGTTTATTGGTAGACCTATTGGCGAGCTGTTACAACAGCCCCTGGGATTATTTAGGGGTCGTACCTAACACCGCCCAACCACTTATCATTAAGAAATACCTCAGCATGGGTTATCACCCGATCTAATTCAATATTGGTACAGACGAAATTGACTTCAAATAAACACTAAAATTGATGGGAAATTAAACGCGAAACCACAAAATAATCGCCTAAATGCGTCATTGAAGCACTCACAGATAGCCCAGTCTGTAGCTGGTGATTTAAAATTAGAAGCTTGCGTAAAAGTAGGGACGTAAAATGTTCTAAATGGAGTCGGAGAGTTAGCACATAGACTCATATCTGATTGCAGCCGGCGAAATTGTTGTGATTTACCACAATTTATCATTTTAATTTATCTATTAGACGTCTAAATGGCTAATTTATTCGTCCATCAGTATCGGCCTATGCGATGATACGAGTACAGGTCCGAATTAAGTCATGACTTTATTGGCTTGGTAGAAAATTTCAACTTAAATTGATCAGATTCAAAACAGAACGGTTTGTTCATAAGGTGGATGGGGCATGTGGTGTATGTGTATATGTGTATATTGGGGAGGGCAGTGAAATTTCTTAAAGCCATATAGGTGTAAAATAAAGGTTTATAGACACTCGGACCGTTTAGGGATTAAGGAGTCCAGTTAATTGTAGTTATTCAAGTATATCCCACGCTACCTGTAAAATGTGTTTGTACTGGTAGGGCACATTATGACTAGATACGCGCACGGATTAATTCATTGAATGCCTTCCCAAATGTTGCCATACGCATTTCATTCAGTAACTGTTTTTCCATCTGTTCTCATACACATTTATCCAGTGCACACATTCCCATACCGTCCCATATGTTCCCACAAAAATCAGTTTACTACATACATTCCCATATGTTCTCATACGCATCTTTCAGCAAATACATTCTCAGCCGTTCCCATACGCATCATTCAGCACATTCTCATACGTTCGAATACACATCATTCAGCACATACCTTGCCATACCTTCCCAAACGCATCATTCAGGACATACCTTCCATATGTTCCCATACGCATCATTCAGAACATACCCTCCCACACGATCCCATACGCATCATCCAGCACATTCCCATACGTTCTCACACGCATCATTCAGCACACACCTTCCCATACCTTCCCATATGCACCATTCAGCACATACCCTCGCATACTTTCCCGTACGCATCATTCAGCACATACCATCCTTACGTTCCCATACACAGCATTCAGACATACACTCCTTACGTTCCCATACGAATCATTCAGTACATACCTTTCCAGACGTTCCCATACGCATCATTCAGCACATACCCTCACATCCTTTTCCATACGCATCATTTAGCACATACGTTCCCATACGTTCCCATACGCATCATTCAGCACATATGTCCCCATACGTTCCCATACGCAGCATTCATCACATACCCTCCCGTGCTTTTCCATACGCATCATTCAGCACATACCCTCCCATATGTTCCCATACGCATAATTCAGCAAAAACCTACCAATACGTTCCCATACACATCATTCAGCACATATCCTCCTTAACACATCATTCAGCACATACCCTCACATCCTTTTCCATACGCATCATTCAGCACATACCTTCCCATATTTTCCCATACGCATCATTCAGCACATACCCTCCCATACGTTCCCATACGCATCACTAAGCACATACCTTCCCATACGTTCCTATATGCATATTTCAGCACATACCCTCCCATACATTCCCATAGGCATCATACAGGATATACCCTCCCATACGCATCATTCAGCACATACCTTCCCATCCGTTCCCATAAGCATCATTCAGCACATACCCTCCCAGACGTTCCCATAAGCATCATTCAGCACATACCCTCAAATACCTTCCCATACGCATCATTCAGCACATACCCTTCCATACGTTCCAATACGCATCATTCAGTTCATATTTTCCCATGTTTTATATTTTCCCATACTTTACCGTACACATTTATTACTATAAGTTATCGTACGCATTTTTTCAACCGACATACTGACATTTAGAGATAAGAGTTAACATCGCCAAAGATAAAGCACATCTAAATATTTGTACATAAACACTGCGCCAGAATCTCGTCGAATTGTCTTTTACACATATGTATAACAATTGGCCTTTACTATATCCCTTATATAATGTAAACCTGAAAGATGTTTAAGCATGTTGTTTACTAACATTATGCCTTCAATCAGTTAAGATTTGGATTAGCATTACGTTGTCCCGCCTTAATTTTATTAAACGATGGGAAAGCTTATATTAGCAGGATATTATAATGGATATTTCGACAATAAAACATGTTTAACTTTACCTATTAAATGTTTTAATTTTACAATATGCAAACTTTTTAAGCCAAAATTAAGATTTTATTTCATACCACAGCCAAACCCGTTTTCGCTTCTTGGAGAAGGGGTTGGATGGGGTATGAAAGTTAATACTCGGACCACGTAATGGAATTTTCGCTAGTTGTCGTGTAATTCATGTTCAGTGTTAGAATGCCACTTAGTATCAACACATATCGGAGGTGTAGTTGTTATTATCAGGTTTTGCAGAGCAAATAAAATAAATAAATAAAAGCAAATCCCTTTCCTTGCAGCTATTACTCGAAAGCCGCATATATCGATGCACGAAGGATATATATTTTCGCATCGGTTTCTAACCTCTCATGAACGGACTCTTATAAGGCCGAGTTTTCCCCAACTGTAGATCAGTAGTGTTATTACCTACTGATCTTTTGCTATCATCGATCCCATTTGTTGTGACTTTGCAGTAGAATACCTCTGAAGCCGGGTCTAGGTATGTGAGAAGTGTTGCACCATATATAATTTCTCATGAACAGACTCAATGTAATGCGGTACAGCTTTAAATGCCAGTGTAAACCGCCAGTTCGGTTACAGTTCTACACTTTGTAGTATGTGCAGTCGTAGTGTCATGCTGTTCCCTATATAAAATAAAACGTTCAAAAATGAAGGATTTAGACATATGAAATAACTGGAAGTTTAATTTGCTTAAGCACTGTTTGGTTGATAATTTTCTCATATTTATCGTTAAAATCATCTTTAATTCTAGAAAACGATATCATCGCCAATAGCAGTTTCCCTAAAACTGTACTCGATTCCCCATCAAAAGTAAGAAACTTTTGGCAAAATAGATATAGCAGTATACAGCCCTTTTGATGGCGTCTTTTTACGCTATATTTTAATAGAATCCGTTCCGTGGTTAAGAAGTAATCAAACAAAACTTACCTCGAAGCGGGCTGATATTCTTCCCTCTCCGCCATTGTGAAACCAAGTGATCCCCACCCGGATAACAATTGTATAAATATTTATAAATGTCTTAAGATTCTATAAACTTAAGTTATAAATATATATTGAATATGTCATATTACAAGATTTAGCTTTCCAAAAATCTTCGTTCTAGAGCTTTTCTATGTAAGATTTAAGTTATAAGAATGACAGAGTCATAGATAAAAATTCTGTGGGTACATTTATTCTGTGGTTATTTGGTATGTCTGATAAACATAAAACAAGATGAAAGTTGTTGTATTTATTGGTTAATGAACATGCATGTAAATTACAAATAAGAAATGAAACAGTCTTGCATAACATGAAATGTTGCTAAAACATGGATTATGGGCCTGAAAAAGTAAATGTACATATTTGTTGCCAAAACAGGGCAAATAGTGTCTTTTTAAAAGATTCCTGTCGAGATATTAATGCCAATTTCTTTAAAACTGTTCAAATTTGCGAGTTTTGAAGTTACTTCTGAATTTTGTAAAACCAAAGTGACATAACAGGGAATATATGCCTTTTTAAAAATCTATTGAGACATTAATGAAAGTTATGCAAAAAAGGTATAAAGGTATACAAAAATATACATATCACAAACTGTGGAATGTAAAAGTAACAGACGAGTCGAACGATGCACATGTAATAACTTTGTTGAAGTGTAGTAATGAAAAGTAAAGAACTGTAACATATCAAGGTAGATAGAGTCAGGTATGTATTGAAAAGATAGTAGTACAAAATGATACAGTGGTGTGCTGTATTTTAAAGTTAGAAAATAATACGTTTTAATTGTTGTTACATGTACATATCAAATCTGAATTAATTTAATTGAATTGGGTTTTAAGGCGCACCAACACATTGAATGTCATATGGCGCCTAACAGGAATAAACATGCCAGGCTCATCCTCCATGTACATCGAGATAAAATACGGAGAATGGGCTTATAAGTTTCCACCTGCAGAACTGCAGAGTTGCTGCAAATTCTATTGTAGACACTCCATTTACGCTGGAGAGACGTTTATTGTTTTGTCTGCCACTGCTCTAGAGATTTGAGCGAGATGGCACCTGAAACAACACAGGGGTCATGATGAAGACATTTAATGAGCATGAACAAAAAATGATAAATGGTTCTATCCCTCTGCCTGCTCCTCCAACGGGATCTGCAGTGGCCCTATTCTTTGCCGCGGAACCAAACGGGGCCCCCGGAAACACACGGGGATGAATTAAAGAATATAAACAAGAGAACTAAAAAGATAAACAAAACACTTGCATTAAAAGATGGCAAGCATAAAAAGATATAATATTGTTGAAAAACTTAAATTTGAGAAAGAGAAACAGTAACATGGATGAAACCAGGGCAAGAACACATCTGTAATGCAAATGTCTTTAAAAATCGTACAGGTTTTCGAGTTTAGCAGTTACTCCCGAAGTCAGCAAAACCAAAGCCACATGTTTGTTCCGAAAATAGGGCAAATATGGTTTTTTGTCAAGACATTAATGAAATTAGCGCAATAATATACATATCACAAACAGTGGAATGTAAAAGCAACAGACTGGTATAAGAATGATCAAGAATGCACATGTAATAACTTTGTTAAAGTATAGTAATGAAAAGTGATGAACCATAACATATCAAGGTAGATCGAGTCAGGTATGTATTGAAAAACAATAGGTGAAGATAGGAAACGATACAGTGGTGTGCTGTGTTGTTTTTTTAAGTTAGAATTGAATTGGGTTTTAAGGTTATATTGCGTTTAACAGGAATGAACATGCCAGGCTCATCCTCCATGTAAATGAGATAAAATATGGAGAATGGGCGTAGAAACGTCTGACCTGCAGAACTGGAGAGTTTCTGCAAATTGTATTGTTTCTGCCAGTGCTCTAGTGATTTGAGCGAGATGGCACCTGAAGCAATGCAGGGGTCATGATGAAGACCTTTAATGAGCATGAACAAAAAATGAGAAAAAATGAACATGAATTTTGGGGGTTTACCCCTCTGCTTAGCCCTCCAACTGGATCTGCAGTGGCCCTATTCTTTGCCACCACCATCACAACCGCTGCTGTTGTCGCCACTGCCACCACCACCACCACCACCACCACCAACAACAACAACAACAACAACAAGACCAGCTAAGGATTTGCCTGGGCCTACATCACGTCTACGACCGAGACTGAAACAAGAAGAAGGTCCATCAGGAAATAGAATTATGAGTGTTACAAAAATGTTGGGAATGGTTAATTCTATTTATAAAGAACATTCAGTTAATAACAATTCTCAGTGTGACACTTCGGAAGTGAAAATATTAAAGGAAGTAAAGATTGGATTGGGTTGGCAGTATCAGTTTCAGTGTGTAAACTGCATTTTTTTGACGAGCAGATATGATTTGTTTGAAACAGTGACAATCGAGGGAATAAAAGCAGTTTATTAATTGAGGAACTATTTAAAATTGGAAAAGGAGACATAACAAAAGTTATACACCGCTAACCCGCTGTCAGGAAAGCAACCATAGTGTTACTCTGGAAACTGCAGCCTTTGTCCGTCTGACTCGCTGGTGTGCTCAGGAATTGCTGAAGGAAGTTGGTGGGTTAAATCATGCTATCTGCCTACACATGGTATCACACACCTGAAAATGAATGATAATGACAAAAAGATACTTTATGAACTGCTAGAAATGAGACTGAGTAGAGAAGCATTTTTAAAAATAAAGTCCAGGCCCACAACTCAAAAGTGTGAAGCCTTCAACAGGTCAGTGCAGGCTACTGTTCGGAAAGAGATCAACTATTCGCGTAATTTTAAAGGCCGGATGCACTCAGCAGCACACACTTTGAATAACACAGTCGATGAGTCTCTAAAAAGAAAACTGGAGTACGTAACAGGAAACAAAATGTCTGCTCAAATAGCTCATAGTTTAGAGCTCATAACAAAGGATGCAGAATATCCTAAAAAATAGACAAAAACACACGCACACAGAGCCAAGGGCATGAAACGAATTGCTAACAACGAGACGGACTGCCATTCCTACACAAGCACCAATGGCACCGAACACAATTACAGGAAAGGACAAATGGATGACACAGATCATGCATATGCAGTCCGGTAACTGAGACACGAAACCGTATACGTAGGACACACGAGCGACACGATACCATGCACTTTTGCAGTTGTAACCTGGAAATTCATGAAAACAAACAACAACAACAACAACGACATCAAAATCGTGTCTGGTATACAGCAATGCCACTGATGAGACCTGATAGCTGGTCGGAACACGTACAAAAAGAAAAATATACATCCATCCATCTATCCATCTACCCACCTCCAGTCTTCCCAATTCACCCTCGGTTTACTCACTTGCCAAGAATATATAGGTCTAGCTGGTATGTTTGTCATTCAAATGCAAAACACATTCCCTAATTCCATCACCATGCCCACAGCACTTGCCATTTGAGAAACACATTGCACGACTATTATTTCTCGCCTGGGGTTCGAACACAAGGTGATCACAGTTCACACACAATGCATTGTTACAAAGGTGACTGGTGACTTTGGAAGACGGGACATGTAGTGAGTTAACATGAATCATAAGCGCAACCCGATGAACTGTTCGAGTCTTATGATATGCTTGGGGTGGGTCTCTGGGATCTTTAAATCTAATCACACCGTACACTGAATTTGTCTTTCGACAACCAGTCCATACCATACAATACATTCCCCATTCTGGTGCATCTTAGATCTGTCACAAATCTTTGCCTTCAAATCAGCCCAAAAAAGCTCCATAATTTAGTTTGAAAATGCACAAAATCAATACATTCAGAGCTAAAATCAATGTTTATAATACAGTAGATGACAATTTAGGGTTTGTTTACATTTTTGCCTTGCATTGTGGGACTTTTCTGGGTGTTTTTTTTAAAATTTCAATTTTACAAAAATTTGATTTTAAAATTACATAATAAAAAATAAAGTAAAACCTTTTTAGGCTGCATTTCAATGTAAGGCATTCCAATATTAGTCTGTGTTTCAAATTTCAAGTCCCTATCTGTAAAGATGTTCATGTTATGAACAATTCCGTGTAATCCATGTGTCTCTTCTAAGGGCTCGGTTTGGTAATATTTCAGTACATTGAGAATAGAACAAAATACACTGTTTTCGAGCCGTTGACATTTATTCCAACACTAAGGTACACATATGTGGAACGTTTTTCCTTCAACTATCCATGTAGAAGTCCTGAAAATCAAACGTCTTAACCTCTATCGATATAATTAAATGTCCATTTCAAATTGTTCACCACATCTCTGTGAGTAGGCAGATGGCGTTATGCGGTTCCCTCCACAGTCAGCAAATAGTCCTGCAAAACAAAGCCCAGTGCTAATAAAACCTGCCAAACATTGCGTTTTATATAATGGCATAGTAAACACAGTCTTCAAACACATTTTTTCACAAGTAACCAGGTCCTGAACTGTCAACACATTTTTTTTTAAAGTACTACTTTCAACCCGGAAGCAAAATAATACCAGTCTGACACCTATAATGCGCTCGCTACCGGCAAGCTTTGGAAATAGTATATCGGCGAGTAGACTGGAACCCTTCCCCTACTGCGATCGCTACTCTCAGTAAAAGAAGGGTTCCAGACTAATAGCCCATTTCACCCCGACATTTGCCGAACGATCACGGATAATAACGAACTTTCTCCGAGTAGCCAAATAGGTCGACCAATCAAACGCTGGTAGGCACATTAAATTTTCATTGTAACGGTGCCCATTGTGAATTAAAAACAATACAAACATGTTATTAAATATAACACCATAACTTGAACGCATGACATATTTATGTTATTAATGTGTTTGGTACTGTAGAAAAACAAACATTAAAGCGTGTTTGTTGCTACAATTCAAAAATGAGATTGTCAGAAAACAATGAATATTTCTATCGTAACACCGGTTCCAACTTACGCGCACATGCTCCATTGTAAACAATTCAACACGTGTTGCTGTAGCCTTGAAATAGTTTCCAAGGAATGAGTCAAGATGGTTTCTGTATAGAATATCACTAATGATCGCGGTGTTTTAGCGGAACAATAAGCATTCATTAACTCATTATCTAAACACTGAAACTGGTTAATTTGTGAGTGGTGATACTTCTCTGACTACCAGCATCTGATTAGTACTTGAAGTCATGTGACTTTCCGCCACGTGACTAAAATTCCGAACAGTGTACGGAGATTTCCGAAGTACCGGTGAAATGGGCTATAGGCGAGGTGTTCCGATTGCCGTTTACCATGATTTTGGAAGACTTCGCTTCTTATCATTGGAGCTAACGCTTAGTGCAATGTTGACTTTAGATCATAATGATATGATACAAGTTTTAGCTTTCCAAAAAGCTTCGTTCTCGAGCTTTTTTCTGTCAATAGTTGAAGACTAGCAGGCGTGTTTTGTGGATGTTTTGCATCTTATATTAGCTGCATGCGCATATGTCCGCACATATGGGGGCAGAATGATGCACTTGTCACGTGATCCAATTTCCTGCCACATGTCATGACATAAAAATTGCAATATCGAAGTCTCAATACCAGTGCATCTTCACAATTAAATACTGAATGCAAAAAGTAAAGCATTGCATTCATTATTAGATTTTGCATAAAGTCCATCAAATAGTTTTTAATTAGTTATTGCAGTGAACAGAAGAGAAAAACGAAAAAAACGAAGAAAACAAAAACTAAGGGAATTGAATTCGGATCATCTGCATAGTAATCGAGCGCTCTAACCATTAGGCCACGGCCTCAAACGTGTAACGTCATAAATAAATAGTACATATTGTAATGTATTAGTCAGTTTCTATGACTCGTGTATCATGCAAGACCTGAACAGTAGCGTCAGTAGTGCTTATTAAACTCCAAAGTCGATTGAAATTGTCCTATTTAGTCGTATTTATCGATTATTGGTCACTGGCGAGACAGTTAGTCAGTACTGATTTATCCTCACCGATTGCGGAAATTAACGAATAGTTCCGACGGCATTGATCGTACATATTCGCTCAATTCCGTCATTCTTCGGTGATAGCGAGATGCTGCGAATGGCACCGGACAAGGGACATCGCCGAGGAGGCCCGAAGACAAATTACCATGTCGATCTCCGAAAGTAGCTACCGGTTTCCCGTTCCGTGTGTACTATCATTGGAGCTGTTTGGAAGACCGGTTACCATGATTTCGGCGAGTAGTCCCCCACCCGTAACTACTCGTGGATTTCCGGCAAGCTTCGGAAATAGTAGACTGGTGCCCAATCTTACTATTGGCGACGAACGTGAGGTGTCAAGGACAATCGGGGCCAGTCTACGGAGATAGTATATCAGCGAGAAGTCTGATACCCTTCCCATAATGCGCTCGCTACCGGCAAGCTTCGGAAATAGTATATCGGCGAGTAGTCTGGTGCCCTTCCCCTACTGCGCTCGCTATTCTCAGCAAGCGCAGTAGAGGAAGGGTTCCAGACTAATAGGCGAGGTGTTCCGATTGCCGTTTACCATGATTTTGGAAGACTTCGCTTCTTATCATTGGAGCTAACGCTTACGGGGTCACGTAGTGCAATGTTGTTGACTTTAGATCTTCGTTCTCAAGAGAACGAAGAACAATGAAATTTACAGTTCAAAAACGCTTTAATTTTCCTCTTTAAAATACAACTCTTAAAGTCCCTATCTCGCCATCAACAGGCATATTTTACATATATAGCTTACATATTTTGAGAATCCGAACTCAATAGGCAAACTATAAACGACTTTAACTGGTCTGGTCAGGTCAGATTCCAAAACCGGAACGTAGAATTAAGAGTTACAACTCATAATTTATTTTACGCATATTCAATAACGGTTATTTTAAGACCCGTAAATAAACCTATAATTTTAATCGTCACATATATCTTATTACCTGACCTTGAATTTACCAACCATTCTTGAGAATATTCTTAGGCTTAAGCCCAAGTATGCAAATTTCAATCTCAAATATTTCTGTATATTTGAAGTATAAATGTTCATAACAAGCTGCTATGAATAGTTATGATAATGACTAATAAATAGCAACTTCATACATGTGTTTGTTAATGTTTTTCGCAACCATAACTTCCTTTCTGCTTTACAGTCAGGATTTATTCCTGGTGATTCAACACTGAATCAGTTAACATATCTCTGCTTTTTGTCAAGCTTTAGATGCGGGCAAAGAAACACGTGTAGTATTTTTTCGATATCAGTAAAGCCTTCGACCGAGTCTGGCATAAAGCTCTTCTTATCAAGCTAAACGCATCGGGAATTTCTAATGACCTTTTAAAGTTAGTGTCTAGTTACCTTGAAAAAAGACGACAACGTATTGTAATACCGGGTTCAAAATCGAAGTGGAATAAAATAAATGCTGGTGTCCCACAAAGGTTAATTTTAGGACCAGTATTATTTCTTGTTTACATAATTGACATTGTTGATAACATTAAGTCGAATATCCGTTTATTTGCTGATGACACTAGTCTCTTTCTTGAAGTCGACCATAACAGTGATGCACAAGCTACAGCTAATGTTTTGAATGATGACATAGAAAATATAACGGACTGGGCAAACACATGGCTTGTTACTTCCTGGACAAATCGTACTTAAGTCAAATCTTACTCAGGTCAATTCGTACTGTTTTGGTCAATTCACTCTCACTTTTCGGTCAAATCGTACTCATGGCAAGTCAAATCACTCTCATGCTATTTATGAGTACAATTTGACCAAAATAATGAGTACGATTTGACTTTTATAAAAAACGCACTAGTTTATATATAGGATGCAGAATTTAGAAACAAATTATGTTAACAAATTACTCCATTGATGATTAATTAGTCCATGTTTAGTGCAAAATGTAAGTTGGTAATATCTGGTATATTTTATTCTGTATTGTATTTATCCCTATGGCTAATGGAATTTGGAAACTTGTCTATTGAATGTTTAATAAAGTTGGAAACTTGAAATTGTTGCTTTGCTTGTATTTTATTTGTAATAATTAATTGATGGATGCTATCGGCACATTAAAGAAATATTGCCTGTTAGAAAGAAAAATACCGACATATCAAAATACTAATTTCACCTACATGTAATTCTCTGTATACAAAATCGTTTTGTGTTGTCTATTTTACCCCCAATGCATGCATCAACCAGGGAATGGTCATAGTGTGTGCCAAAACCTGATACGGGATTTTACACACTAGAAATTCTTATCTGTATAAATAATGTTACATTGTTTTAATCAGACGACTTATATGTACTGTGTTTTATTTATTGTTGGACAGTTATTGTTAATCAGTTCATAATAGGGGTGACATGATGTGATAACGGATCTTTTAGTATTTCTTTATTGACGCTTATTAGGTGGATACTCCCCGGGTGCTTATTTACAAATTTCACGGTTTACCCAAACACATTTTAATGGCATTTTAAACTTTGAGTATCATATATGTGATACTCATAAGGTTGATTAACAATAGTTGTCCAATTCTTATCACATTAAATGTATTATTAGTAACTCCTGTACAAACCAAAATGATAATTATGCTTTGATATGAATTATTGAATGTTATATGTTAATGTGCAATAATATCGTCTCCTATAATTCTTTTAGAATTATAATTTTAATTGTAATTCGTTTACAATTCATGTTTTATGTATGAAATAATGTATATATGTATGCATATTTGATTGTAAACATCGAGACGCAAATAAACTATTAAATTATAAACTGCATAATAATAGGGGATACTGTTTATTGTCCTGATTAGATAATAACACATTAATTGCATTTGTTTATTTAGTTCACACGTGCCAATACTCGCGTAGCTGATTTGATTAACACTTACATGTAGACTGCTGATCCAAATACGTGAATTCTTTATTTAATAGTAACATATGTATCATATTATTAAACAATATAATGAAGTATATGGCTGATTAAGATCACTGAAAATAATGTTTAACGTAAGATATTGTTTTAATATTATCATCATCGTTTCCAGTATATATTAAAAAATATTAAAATGTACAATTAAATATTATGATGAAAATTCCCTAACTCTTATGTGTTCAATTATCTGCAGATATAACATAGTTTAACACTTAACTACAATTGTAATTAGAATTTGTTTACTTAAATAAAAGCTAATTGATCTGTTAATCGCAACAATCTAAGTTTGTATTTGTGGTGAAATCTTCCTGGTCAAATCGTACTTAAGTCAAATCGTACAATTTTTTAAAAAAACAACTGTCTTTTTATTATTTAAAATACATTAAAACATACGTTTTTTATTACAATAATAGATAAAAAAATAATCTATAATTAACTGAAATTAGATTATTTCTAATGAAATAAATTATTGAGTACGATTTGACTTATTTCAAAATGTCAATGTGTACGATTTAACCAAAATGAGAGTGATTTGACCTAAGTACGATTTGACCGGATACCGTTACTATACAACCCATCAAAAACAGAATCTCTATTAATATCAAGAAAAGTAAACAAACCTTTCCATCCACCACTAGTTAAGAATAACCATCAAATACAAAACGAGGCTGCTATAGAATAGCCACAGGCACCACTAAGCTAGTTTCTCTCCATAATTTAGGTCATATACCACTATTGCATTTCCCATAGGCCTCCATTATAGCCTTTTGGCCTACAATACCTATTCCTATATCGGAACGGATGATAAAACCTAACTTTTTTTAAAGAACTATCTTAGAGACACTCAAAAATGACCAGCAAATTGGGGGTAATGTGATGCTTTCAGCCTCTAATATTTCACTGAAGAAATATAAAAATATCGGACAGGGAAAGCAGCATTCAAGGACGACAGTCAACCACAAAACACAAAAACAAACACGCAAACAGACAAACGAAAGGCTGGCCACCCCCAGAATGGCAGTCAAACATTTTACTTTTTGCAAATATACTGTCAGTACAACTGTATCCATACAAATGCAAATTTCTGTCAAAATATCCTAAATCAACATGTTTTATAATGGAAATATAATATGTTTTATGAGGATTTGTTATGATTTGGGTAATTTAATCCAATCAGAATCTGCCTTACAATCTGACTATATGTCCTAATAGACCTATACTTTTTTCAACCAATCAGAAGCCCCAAATCAATAATAGTATCTGACCATAAGCTAAATCAAGAATCATGCTGGGAAAGCCTTGAATCGCGTCTAACTAGACAATAAGCTTATACTTTTTCACAAAAGATCTTGCGGAGTATTACGATTTCGCACGGGTCAATATATGTTCCATAGAGAGGTATCCGAAGAGAGATACAACTATTTTATTATTTTTGTTGTCGTTTTTGTTATATCTATATAGTACAGTATTTTACATTTATAATTGCGATAATAAACATTATGGTTTATAGAATGCCTAAATACTCGGATATATAGATGATGCAGATGAGCAAAAATGTTATGATTGTCTGATAATTTATTTTATTATTTCCATATATACATGTTTCACTGTTATTACATACCGAATATAGCAAAAGAGTGCAAAGTGTGTAAAGTCTGTGGGGTATACATTTGAAAGTCCGTGTGGTATATATTTGAAAGTCCGTGGGGTATATATTTGAAAGCCATGAAATATAACTCATGAATGATTGAATGTTTATGATTTGACAGCATGTTAAATCAAGATGTGTGTAGTTTATATTTATAGGATATTTCTAGGATGTATCAAAGAAAACAGTCACACTGTCCACTATGACCGAGAAACATAGTTTAAATTGTATGTATTTGATTGATTTGCTCAAGGGTCTTTTCAGACTTATTGCAACATTTATATGTACATTTGTTCGGTATATGGAGATTGGCCTCGAACCTACATAGACCTATGACGAGGCAAATATAGTTTCTTTCTTTCATTGTCTATTAAAAACAATATCAAAAACCAATAAAATCGAATAACATGATCCCGAAATAAACTACTATCTACTCTTTTTTGCAGATACAACTCTCACTGGGCCCACACCATAAATTAGCCTAGCTCCGCCCCTGATTAGTGTTTTTGTGGAATGGGACTTTATTGTTTCTGAGTTTTAAAATCGTCAAACTCTTGCCAGTAAGTAGCATAGCAGCTGTAGCATGGGTTCCAGTCCGTAGTTTAACTCAACTGATACATCCAAACATATCAAACAAACGTAAACAAGCCTTAAAACATAAAGTCAATAGTAAATAAATATAGTTAAATTTATAATAAGGATTGAAAACATAAACATTATCCACTGAACACCAGGCTATTGCAGTTGCGGTGCGTCAAAGACAGGTTCGCCATTGTTTTCTTCTTTTTTGACTTTACCTAGTCAATACATATAACACATAGTATCACATATGTTTTACGGATTGTCCGAATGATAAGCATCGCAATACATTTACCCATACAAATTATAGGGACTGTTTTATGTAGGCATACTTTTAGTTAAAGGTAAAGCATCAACATTAATTAACATCTATAAAGACATTATTCAACACATATGTAAATGAGAAATGTCATAAATATTATTATCGGAAACAAAGTCTTAATTTTCGTAAATTGGGCATCTCATTGATCGATGACCATTATTCACTATGTTGTTGCACGACAACCGTGATTTCATCAGATATAGATAATAAAAACCAGAGGCCCGTGAGGGTCTGTATCGCTCTACTTGCTAAAGAGGCCGTCACAGTTTGAACAAAATAAATAATAATTAATAAAACCGATGAAACCATTTTCAAAAAAAACAAAAAAGGAAGTTTAGGTGGTCTGTACATGTTTTGCAGCTTATTCATTTTGATCCGTCTTTGTAAACGGCAAATGTCTCATTAATTTACCGTAAATGTGTTATACCAAAACACATGTTACCAAAAGTCGTTTACAATCAATACAATCGACTCTGGATGCTTGCAGTTTATCTTTTGTCTCCAGAAACCAAGGCATTGCTTGGCTAACGTCTAACAACGTTTTGGATATACGTTTGTCTATTATACCGAGCAGATTTGTTTCCCACAATAATGTCATTGAATGTAGATTGTATGCGTCCTATCATCGCATGGTCCAAGTCGACGAAGTGGACTTCCTCTATGTAACGCTGGTGTGCACAAAATGCTTTCACAGCCTCTGCATACTGGATAGAACAAATTTGTCTCGGAACTCCAAATATAGCTGCAAATTATAATAAAAATATATGTATACACGATGTTCCAGGGAGTGCGATTTCATTCATAATGGAAGCGAGCAGTGCAATTGCTAGGAAACCCAATTCAACGTCCTAATAGTATATTTAAACTACCATTCAGGAATTGATTCGCATTTGTTCGCGCTTCATGGAATTTGCCATTAACTACCGGCGTTTAAAACCGCATAAATGGCGAAGAAAATTTACAGTATTTTACCGTCGCTGTAGTACCAACAATACCGTACCTTAGGAGAAGGATAATGACTTACACTGCAATGGTTCAAATCTTACCTGTCAGATAGGAAACAAGTCGTATCTTTGAAAGGTGCTTTTTCTAAGGAACAAACAATAACGTGTGGGGTACCTCAAGGGTCCATACTAGGACCTTTAATGTTTTTGGTGTTCATCAATGACCTTCCCCTTGAACTGAATGGCATTGTTTCTAATACAGATATGTATGCAGACGATACTACCATATACGAAATAAACGAATCCAAAGATATAATAGAAATAAATCTACAGAAAGCTCTTGATATTTTGAAAGTCTGGTGCTTGCATAACGGTATGGTATTAAATGCGTCAAAAACGAAAGTCCTTTTTGTAACCACACCACATCGACGTGCCAGATTAGAAGATAAATCACTTTCTTTGCGCTATAATGACATTGATTTACAGATTACTACCGGTGATAAAATTTTAGGAGTAAATATAAATGAAAATTTAAAATGGGATGACCACATATTGTTTATTAAGAAAAAAATAGCCAGAAATGTATGGTTACTGTCAAGAATAAAATAATTTATTCCTTTGAATTATCGAATTATTTTCTATAAAGCTTACATACAGCCACATCTAGACTTTTGTAATGTAATCTGGGGTAACACAAGTCGAAAAAATATCAACAGCCTTTTAATAATGCAAAAAAGGGCATGTCACGTTATTTTAGGTGAACAGTATATTACTTTTCAAGCCGCTATGGAACAACTAAATTGCCTCACAATTGATCAGCGAATTATACTTCAAAAGGCCAAATTCATGTATAGAGTTTCGAACAATACTGCCCCTTCATATATTTCCGATATGTTTACTACTCGTAATTCAACTGACAGAAGTCTTCGATCACTAACTGATACTAATTTTAGTATTCCTAAGCCTAATCGGGAACTTTTCAAGGGCAGCATGTCTTACTCCGGAACCATTTTATGGAATAATATTCCAGAGCACATTCAGAAGTGTGCAACAATGAAACGTTTTACAAACAACTGCATGAAATGGATAAAGGAAAAACAACATTAAACTCGATATAGATATCATCTCATCTTATTATTGTGTAAATATTGTTCAAACTTCCACCACCAACAATGTTATTATGTCTACATATATCTTATGTATCTTGCCTTTCTTGTATTTTGTATCATGTATTTGTTATAGAGGGCCCCAAGGAAGATTAGTATAAACTAATTGGGTCACCCTCGATAAATAAAGACTTTCATTCATTCATTCATAAAAAATGTGCAAGAGACAATAATATCCAACCGTCACATGTTTTCGACGGTCTCCGATTATCTCGTATTTTTTCGTATTGCGCATGATTTTAGATTTCACCATGTGAAGATTCGTTGACAAACACAATGAAATGCCATCGATAATGTTTTTGTGAAAAATGTACATTTGAGAAGTTCATTGCAAGAAAAAGAATAATCCCCAAAACTTCCCTTCAATTTACTAGATATTACAAGACGAACAAATCACTGATTCAAAATATACAACGTGTGTCTGCACTGACAGAAACATTGTCAATACAAAAAAAATCCAAATATGTCAAAGTATACCGTCCAACAAACGGTATCATTACAAGTCATCACCCCTCTTACACGTGTTCATGTTTGAAAGTGTGTTGTATACGTTATCAGAATAATGTAAAAAGTGTGTTGTATGCAAACAGTTTGTTTTGGAGGTTTTGATAATTTCCAGCCGTATCTGACTATTTTTAACCGGTGTGAACGAGACAAATGATGCAGGTTGGCGCATATATGATTCTGCATGAATATTAAAGAAGCCTGTACCAAGATGCAAAGGAGCCCAAGACAGTCTTTCTGCGAAACTTATTTATATAAAGGATTACGTATCTGTACGTACCTATGAATAAATTAAAACTGTTGTGTTGAAGTAAGTTTATATATAATTTCTAGTTTTTATAGCGTAATATTTTAGTCAAAATTATAATTATATGTAATTTAGTTCACCGGACATGCATGATGGGTACCTTACATTATGTTTGGTTTAAACAAAATTTACTTCGTAATATTCACACATATATTACACACAAATAATATTAGTACGGATCTGAAAACAAGCTTATCAAAGCTTATATAAATTCATCTCTTTTGAATTCCATTATGTTTGAAATGTGAATAAGATCGAATACGTTTTGTGATATATTTTTAGTTCCCGTCAAACCTTTTCGAATTTTATTCGAAATAAGATGTTATTTGTTCAACAGAAAGTGTCAGGTGAATGTAAATGTAAGAAACTAATATACACAAATTAAAGAATTAACATTAGATAAATGTATTTGTATATACCAGAGCTTATAGCGGTTAATGCTACGGATTTCAACATTAATCGCTCCACTTCCATCAAACTGTTGAATATGGCCTGGTATAGATCATCTTCGACCCTCTGTAAACTGTTCACTGTAATAGGCATATAGTCAAACCAACATGGACCCACTGCATGGAGTACACATCTATACGGAAGATGTCCCGCCGTTGTCCTGGCTACAGCCCTCTCCTTCAGGCGACCTGTAGAAGAAAGATGACATGCACATTTTAATTCATATTGTAATGTAGCTGTGGATTGCTAGTACAATCATAAAATGCTCAATAACAATTAAAAGTTGAACGTTCCATTAGGATTGCAATAGGATTAATGTTTCAACAATATGAACACTATTGTCATCGTTTGACTGCTGAATTAACTTAGGCAAATTTTAAATAAGTTTTATGTTAAATTAATATTTTAATTATTTACCTACCATACTTCTCAATAATCATCTGACTCTCTCTTCTAAGATCATCTCCTGCAGCTTGTGCTATAGCGTATGCTATCCCACCTCCGTGTTGCAAATCTTTGTTTGCGGCGTTCACAATGCATTCAACAGGAAGCTGCAATATGTCCGCTTCGTAAACTTTGATAACCATTCTCCCAATTTGATAAACTTTCAGGTTTTTGGCACACGTCGACCATGAAAATGACCTTTGAACCAATGGTTTGTAGAGTGACTGACTATTTTTTAAATCACTATTGACAGTGCCGCCACTGGGTGCTTTAACAGATACTGAAAAAAATATATTGTGTAAAATACTGCAAAATTTTAGTTGCCAAAAATAGAAATGTGTCGTAGTGTATCAAAAAGTGTGCACTTTTTAATTCTAATTATATGTTTCAATAATGAATCATTTTCACAAAATATGTTTATTTCTTAAAACATATCATCATCAGTCCTAAACAATATACCATTATATTGACAGTCAAATAAATCTGCCACACCAATCGCTCCATTTTTTCTAGTTTTCTTTCATATATAGCCAAGAACAACGTCATCAATTTGTATATACGTAGATGCAAAATTAAACAAGAAGTAAACAAAGGAAGTGAACATCCAAGGAACGCAGTAGTCTCAGACACGCATTAACATGTTTAAGGATATACATGCAAAACCACGAATGCCATACAACCAAGATGAGATGAAGAAATATAGATATTGGGCGGGTTGATTGTGCGGTCGCCACAAGGCAAAAACAAACTTTTGTAATGAATAAAATAGATGCAAACGTCAACCGAAAGTACCGCGTCACAAAATGCAGCCATCCAAAGAAATCGAAGATTGCTTCATAAAACGGTACTAGTAGAGACGTAAAACGACAAAGGTTTAACTATCTGACAAATGTTGAGTCTGAATTAGGAAAACTAATATGCATTGCCATGATAACAATCAGAACCTCTTATAGTTTCGACACGTACGCAATATAGCTTCTGGTTAACATGTTGCTAGTTGCGGTTGGTTTTAATCTATGGCACTGTCTGGGCAATTAGACGTGTGACAAAGTAAAAACCATAAAACTTTTATTCTAGTAAAAGGGGCGTGTTAAAATCAGTAACAACATTTATAAAACGCTACGCACCTAACTCATCAACTCAGTGTTCAACATGATCTAATTAAAACATAATTTTAAAAAGTGTGTTATCCGATGAAGCAGAGTTTCAAAACTTACCCACATCAGTGTTCATGGTAGTGCATTCCTACAAAAGATAACGTATGATACGTCAAAAGTAGATATAAAATCGAAATATGACGTAATACTACATTTCATTTCAATTATTGTTAAAGCTACAGGGTCTCTGTTTTAACTGGTAATAACTCACGAATATGAATGAGTCACGTGTGAAGTAGTTTCAAATCGACGAACAACCCAAAAGTCGGTATATAAGCAGAAATCGATGCGTAAAATATCACATTTTTTATCTAGCCTTCGTTCAGGTAACATCGATAAATATACGGCAAAATTAATTGCCGGGAAAGGGATTTGAACCACTGACGTTGCGCTTGTATGATGTACTAGACCACGGCTGTTTCTTGATATGTTGTAGCATTTTTAGCACTAAATAGGCATTACGTAATAACTGGCGCACACACAAACTCATCAATCGCTAAATAACAAGTCGAGATATGTTTGTTTTGAGGCGGAATATTAGTTTCATATTGATAACATATAATATATCACCAGGCAATGTTAATTTACACGTGCGACAAGATGGACTATATATTTATGTATTAATCCTGTGTTGCATTCAAATATGTTAAGTTATTCTGCCTCATAATAAATGGTACTTTATATACCATTTTCTCAAAAAGCGTCATGGTTCAGTGGATAGAGTACATACCTGACTTGAAATCATCAGGTCGTGTGTTCGAGTCCCGAAAGAGGCAATTTTCTTTTCTTCTGTAAATCATAATGTTACCTGTGTACAGGTACGATGTGCACTGGGTCGATGTCTATACAATGAATGATGTCCTGCGTTATATTGCTCGCTTAAATACCCGATTCCGACATGACCTGGTGAACATGAAATCGATTAATATAGAGACTCTGTAGCTTTAAATACCCGACTTCGACATGAGCTGGTGAACATGAGACACACCTCAATAGATTGATATTGAGACTCTGTAGCTTTAAGCAACCGATTTCGCTCTCCCTCCATTGTCAGAGTAAAGCAGCCTACCTTAAATTCAGTAAAGTACAAACCTAAATACATCAAAAATGCCCAAAGTAAGAGTGTCTCGATTGTTTACCACTCAATCTCCAGCACCTCCTTATCATAAGTGGTGTTATATTATGTCATTGCCTTGATTTCTGGTTTCCCTTTTTTATATTTTAGTTACAGCATGTGACAAATTATCATGTAATCGCAAACTAAATTTCTGAGACGTCTGTATAGTGACCGTAGTAGAGAGAGACGTCTGTATAGTGACCGTAGTAGAGATTGACGGTTATTCTCACTGTTGGAGTTGTTATAGACTGGCTATGTCCTTCATTTTGTTCATGTTTAATTTGAGACAACTCATGCTGTCTTCAAAAAATAAAATTGTTTGCATTAAGGCCCCTTTGAAACATAAGACATGTGAAAGAAGTGTTATTCAATATTAAAAGAAGACATGATGAAAACTTAGAGAAAATCTATTTCTGATATATTTATACCCACGTTTTTGAAAAAAAAGGTATATTAAAATCGCCACCATTTGTCTGTCCGTCCGTCAGCCCGTTACCATATCTCCTCCTTAGCCGCTGAACAGAATTCAACCAAACTTAGGGTATTTCTTCACCACATGATGACGGCGTGCAAGAGCAACATTATTGTTGGCTCCGCTACCAGGGGCCCTCAGGGCGGTCAATAGGTCAGATACACTAAAAATTCAATTACACCGTAATTTTCCATATTTTTGCACATACCTTGGTATATGTAATCGTCTATAAAAGATAAATAACATACCAATTATTTTATTATTTTAAACTCAGACGTCTGTCCAGAGGCCCAGGGTCGGGTATTGTTTCTTTTTTTGAAACAATTCATTTACACTGTAATCTTTCATAATTTTGCATATAACTTGGTATAGATACTCGTCTATGAAAGATTAACAACATACCAAACCATTTTATTATTTCAATCTTTGACGACTGCCCAGCGGTTGGGTGTGTGTGGTTTGGTGGGGGAGTGGCGGGCGGGCGAGGAGAGAAAGTGGGTAATATAGGGTGTCATTAGATTTTTTTAATCATGTCTTACATTAAACATTATGATGATGGGATTACACAGTATAAAATTGTTTCCTCCTACGTCATCGGTGGGGCCTGTTGGGGAGGGGCAACAAATACACTAAAAAATTAATTACGGTGTCATTTCTCTATACTTGTGAATGGGCTTGAGGGTGGAGGGGTGGATGGTGTGTGAAGAAAGCAGGGCTATTTGCGATGACGCGCCGTCGAATTCGTTTTATCTTAATTTGAAATCATTTATATCGGAAGAGGAAGATGTTGTTTCACGATTCCATTTAAGGGACGCTATTGAAACAAGCTACTTTCAGGATTTATCTGGCGCACCGAACCTTTGATAGATGACTCAAGAATATGTACACATTTTATGATCCGCTTCAAAGAAATAGGGTCTATACTACTTTGCACTTGTCAGTAGGTATGTCGATTGGTCCCGTTTTTGATTTCCATTCATTTTAAGTTTGAGATATTCAGTCGAGATGTGTTGTGACTATGTTAAGCATCAAAATAAAGGCCGACTTTGATTATGGTCGATTGGCAGAGTTATGGGTCTTTTATACGTTCAACTATATAATTTATAAAGTAGACAAGAGAAGTAGTTTCCGCTCATTTAAGAGAAATCCATATTTTGACATATTCAGTCGATATTTGTTGTGAATATGTTTAGTATTAAAATGAATATGTAGTAATATGTACACATTTTTCCAAGGCGCAGCTCAAACTATTTCACATAATTATTTGCGACTAAATTATTTCACATAATTCATTTTAAAGTACAGGTGTGTTACTTTGTATTTCAGTTTATAGTTTAAATATTACGTATAGAATGGTAAAATACTAATATTTTGGATATTGAGTGATACATATGGATAACTGTGATGTGGAAAAAAGAGTACATTTGGTTTTGATACATTAACATTCCCAAAACTTCAGGGAAAAAATCAATAACACCTGCATTGATGCACCATAAAAACCACAAGGATAATAATTTGATCATAATAATCAACAACCATTGCTGGGAATACATCAGTTTTCTAATTTCACCGATCATTACAATGAATATTTTCCCGGGCTGATTCTGTAGAGTGTATTAAAACATAGGAAACAATCTGTGACCCAGTTAATCTTACACTACGAAGACAAAACGCAAAACGTCCATTGGAGCAGTATAGCTAGCTTTAGAACTCTCTCTCTCTCTTATTCTCTCTCTCTTTCTCTGTGTGTGTGTGTGTGCGTGCGTGCGTGCGTGTGTGTGTCGGGTTTAACATCGCTTTAACTTTATAGTGCTGACATACAAGAATACCACACGCAGACACATGACATGATACCTCAGCCAGTCACATCATTCTAAAACCGGGCCTACCAGTCCTAGCACTACCCTTTATATGCTGAACGTCAAGTAAGGGAGCTACTATTACCGTTTTATGAAGTCTTTGGTGTGACCCTGCCGGGACTGAAGAGGTCTAATAATAGTTTTATATGCATCCTGAAGAGAACCTTCATTTTTTTATTAATCGATTTCTCCTTCCAAAACAGTTTGTTTCTGCGTAAGAATTCCTTTCTTTGAGACGTTTGAATACTTAAATACTGATTTATAATTTATGACGTCAGTATACTTTCGCTTATAGGAAATGATTTACTCCAAATAAGCGAAAGCAACGCGAGTGTGTTGTGTTAATTTTAACCGGAAGTTGCTTTTATATAAGTTTAGATAAAGATAACATCGCCTTATCAAACAACTGCTAAAGTAATCCAGAAACAAAACTATTCAGTTAAAAATCGTTATGCTATTTACCAAGGAATTAAACTACAAACCGACATGATAATATCTTTCTCATGACCAAATTCGTGCACGTAAAAGAAAACACTCACTGACGACGGGTCAACATACAGCGGCGGATTACTGTTATCTTTGACGTCGGAGTACTTTTTCTCGGCTGAAGCTAAACAAAAGAAAAAGAAAACACATTTACTTAAAAGCAGTTACAGTATCTTCATCATTCAGAGGGATTACATATATATAAAGCAATCTTAACTCAACGAAGGTCCATTATTGAAAACTGCTTATATACTATTAACTGAAATCACAGCACCGAAACGCAACGGTATCAATATCAGGTAAAGAAGTGATAGGCGGTTCGGAAGTCATATGTCTTATGCAAAAAGAATTTTATTACACTCTGATGTGTGTGCATATAAAACAACATACCATATAGCAGGGATAAATCCTAACCTTTCCAAGGAGACAGAACATAGACAACAAAAGTACACGCAAAGCATATATTTCGTAAAATGTAAACGAGTATGTATATATTTATGTTAGTATGTATATAACCTTCTAAATGCTTCTTCGTGTACGATAACTTTCCAAATTCTTTTAGGTCTACTAAAGCTGAAAGTGTCGGAGCTGGTTGAAACTCAATTTTTCTTATTTCCTTTTTTTCTTGCAGCCTCTTTAGCTCCTCTTCAACGGTCTTAATCTCATCTTCAGCCCGTTTTACTGCAATAAATGCGTTACACACTTGTCCTACTTTGTATTTGTTTTCAACATCTGACAACATTGTTTCTAATTGTTTAGTGCAACAATCGCTTTTCCCTTTAATATATTCCATTGCACCGATATCTTCATCTCTGAGCATTGATATTTTATTGTCAAAGCGTTGCTCAAGACGATCGAGATTCGCGACAATTTCTTTTCTGAAACGGTTTCTTTCCTCCTTTAATTTGGAATGATTCATCTTAGCTGTGTTAATATTTTCCTCAGCAAACTTCATATTGGTTTGAAATTGTTTAGATATTGTCTTAATTTCTTCTGTAAACTTGGTATACTTCTCGTCCTTTCCTTCGATGTCAGGAATAAAGGCTACGCCTTCACAATTTCTATGATTAAGAGTGATACACGCGTTACAACCCAACTTATCGTGTAACGGACAATAATACTCTATAAACTTGTTTTCGTGGTCAGGGCACTGTTCAGTACAAGTATCGATTTGTCTGGGTCGCAGAGCTGGTATCTTTCTAACTGTTTTCAATGGCATTTCTGTTTCATCAAGAAGATTGTGGTCTTTTGTAAGCAATGTTCGCCTATGGCATCCATAGCAAGCCACGCATAAATGTTCTTCACAATCAACACAATAGCCGTATGCTCCGATCTCCGTTCCATCTCTTCTACAGGGTTTACACGTGATACTAAAATCTTCTTCTGATCCTGCATTTTGATAATTTCCTTTTCTTCCGGGTACCTTCATTGTTATATTCATAGCCAGTATGAAACAGCTTGAATTAAATACCAACCAAATGCAAGCACAATATGATTTGTATATTAGTGTACCAACACAATTGTGTTACTTAATTTTGTTTTCCTTTAAACGAGCACTATCAATAACAACGATTAAGCGAGTTACGCAAACTAACTTGAACTTGAAGATTTGCACAAATTCATTACTAGCCCTGTGTCATTCACTATTGAAATCTTATCCTTATTTTTTTCAAATGCTGGAATTTATTCAACAAAAATCGAAATTATTCCCAGTTATAACGATTGAGAGTTTGGATTCAGGTTTAAGACAAAACGAGTTTTCCCACCATTTTCAAAGATAAATTGGTAAACTCCCTTTTCTGTCAAATCATTCAGAAATCGTCCTTATAATTAAGTTAGCCATCCTGAAACAGAAGATAGAATTGTTTACGTCGCATTTAGACAAAAAGATTGCATGTTGATTATGAAGAGCAGAAAAACACACCTTAGTGACATTTATTTGTTTTATCGTGAACATTTGTTTCTACGTTTAACATTGTCAGTTATTTGGAGTTATGGGGAACGCCTGTATCTGGCTATTTGTGTGGGGCATTGCCCTTCTACCTCACAGACTAATTGCCCATAACTCTGATGCTACGATTTTAAAGGACACGCGGTAATTTTATTTTTTTTAAAACTCGCTGCATCGCATTCTTTTTTCTACATAACTTGCATTAATTTTGCTAAATCATCAATATTAATTATAAGAATAGTATAAAGCAAATAGGTTTTGCACATTTTATTTACTGTTGACTATATTGCACGAATAATATATTTAAACATATGGGAGAAGGAAATCATCAAAACTCAACATTTTATTTAATTATATGCAAGCAAGTTTAAAGTCAAATGGTACTGAAATAATAAATCGGGATGCTAACTTTAATGATTGATAGACATATTAAGATTGCCGTGTGTCCTTTTAAAGTATGTATTTTTATTATTATTTAATACAGTAGCCTGTATAAAACAAACATGAAAATCAACAGATCAATGTGCATTCTCTTTGATAAATTTCTAAACACCTTCGTTAAGTATAAACTTTACATAAACAAACTGTTTCGTTTCAAAACTAATCCCAGTGTCGTAATCAGTATCAACAACCAATTTAAGAATACGATTACCTAAACCTCTAGTTGAGTATGGTATAAATCATATCAAATGTTAACATAAAACATAACCTTAATTTGCAACCATACCTATAACAGCAATCAAATCAATATATTATAACAATGCAATCGTTTACGTTCTGCTTTTACTATGTAAACTATGATTTAAGATGTTTATGACTTGAACAATCAATACAATTTGATCGTTAATACATGAAACAAGCACGTGTTGGATTAAGTTACCGACTGTTTTTATATTGTAAATGCAAAAATAGGTCCGCATTCATTTATAATGATGTCTTACTTTTTTAATTCTTTCATTTGTATTTATCTTTACTTAGTATTGAGAAAAAATAGGCCCTGATATCTAATTAAATTACACACTATATATAGCTAATGGAAAACGAAAGTGAATATATATGCTTTATCTTTTGAAAATGAGTCTAAATTAAGACAAATACTACTTGACATTAAAAGCAAAATTTAATTTAATATAATTTCAATTAACAGATTGTTTACTAACTTAATTAGACGTAAAAGTATTTTTTTCAAACCGAAAGTAGAGTTGTTGTTTTTTGTTTGTTTTTTAATGATATATTAATCTAAAGTTTAGGGAATACACAATGTTTAATTATATATTTATCAAAACATATTACAAACATAACAAATGATTAGAATATTATGTTTATTAAAAGAAGTATTCTACCTGTACTTTCGATAGATTGTATGGTCCAAGGTCACACTTCTAAAGGGCCGCCGTAAACGCTTAATTTCAAGTAATAAACAGAGTACCGGAGAGTAAATTCAATATCATTTCCTCTACCCTTCCATGATTAATTCATATTCTGAAATTCCATTATCTAATTAACATTACCAACTTTAAACATGTATCATTTTAAATCGTTTAGTTAACATTTCGTTTACACTGACACCCAGTATATCAGTCGAGGAGTGATATAAGTTAACAGTGAACAGTTTCATAACTTATGATTAACAGTGAACAGTTTCATACTGTTACATCGATAAACAAGACAAAACTAATAGGTAAATATCGTAAAAAAGGATAAAAATATCGGACAGGGAAAGCAGCATTCAAGGACGACAGTCAACCACAAAACACAAAAACAAACATGCAAACAGACAAACGAAAAGACAAAAGTAATAAAAAATACAAACGACATCACAAACACAAAAGGGTTGACAATAGGGCTACCGCCTTGGAACGGTCAGTGGCAAAGTAAGCCACTGGGGGTTTAAACCGGTTCTAGGGTGCACCAAACCTCACACTTACCCTACTGTCATCCCGTTAAAACAGGACAGTGTAAATAAAGAAATCCCCGACATGATCTAATCTCTAACCAACAAGGCAGCATCAATAGGCAATATAAGTAAAAAACTTCATTGGATATATATGTTAAGTTTACGCATACATTCAAAATGTGTATAGCGTTTGTATTTTAATGTAAAGAAGACCTAAACACCTAATTATTTGGTATTTTAAGGCCAGCCTGTATTTGAAAGTATAAAAACTATATCACTATATCTCAAAATAAAGGTTCACAAACTATACATTGTAATTTTTAAGAAAGTTAATTTGCCAGAAAACACTTAACGAAACGGTGTTTTATAGCTATTTGTGATATATTGTGAAAAAAGATATAAAAGCAAATATCTTTTACTAAAATATTATATCTCTATTATTGCCAGATAGCATAGAAATGTGTGTCGTTCTTTATTTATTAACAAAGCAACTATCCTTTGCAATGGCAATGCTTTGTAATAAATATACATCATTTTATATTCCAGTATGATATATATCTTCGCTGATACATTGATTTGTTAATAAAAAAACAATAACGTCAAATATTCATTTTCATGAAGTTATAGATTGTATAGCTTTGATACGTACCGTTACCTTAAGCCTGCATGCTACGTTAACACATGACTACAGCATATATATATCAGAGCAATATCGCCTGCCTAAGAAGAAAATGATTGTAAGTTTATCACGAAAACATTTACAAATGTCTGTTCATTTTAAGGACATCTCAGATATGGAACAGTACAAATTGTTATCTTCGTTTTTATTTATCACCAATAAGCGTGTAAATTAAATGTGTTTTAGGGCAACAAATAATGCAAGTGTAGTTAGGGTTCGATGTTACTCATATTAGCACGTAACGTCTAGTGGTAGTAAATTTAACAGGAAACGCTGACAACTGTTATTGTAGTAACGTAGCTAACTAATTTGACCTTATCTAAACGTATACGACAGGTTACTAGAAACATCATAAAAAAGCATGTATTTGGTAACGACACTAAAACACTTATTTGTATACTAAAATGAGAACACTGCATAAACCTTTATAATGTGTACTCATTTACAAATTCAATGTAAGGGTAAAACATGTATGGCTGAATAAAACTGGTTTCGTAGATTACTAATATATAACGTAGATCACCAAATATTATTACTCATATATAAGGTATATTAAAAAAGTAAATGGCTTTAAAAAATAAATAAACGCATGCTTTAAAATGTATTTGAATTCAATATCATTGTCACACATGAATCGCATTAAACATGTACAACAATACATACAATCAGTTTTATTTAAAAAGTATTTGAAAATAAACAGAATAAATATATAATAATACACAAAAGGTATTTTTAAAATTCTGAAATTCTAAAAGTTTGCTAGACATATGTTTAATTCATAATTGAAGTATATTTGACTGGTTTGTTTAAAGATTTAATATGTTTTACCTGGATTATGACCCTTTATTTAGAGAGAAAAAAATAATTTTTATTTTCAATATTTATGCTGTATCTTTTGTCTGAAACACTAATAAAATCAATCACAAAATGCTGATCACACTAAAAAATGGTAATGTAAAAAGTGTTCAGAAATGTTCAGTAATATGTGTATCCACTGTTAAAATGCGATAATATAGGATTATTACCAAAAATAACGTGATCTGGTAGTTTGTATCACCTCGAATGGTCATGCCATATCTGCAGGATCTCACGAGAGGCTTTAACCTCGAGTGCAGGGGGCGCCCGTGGCCGAGTGGTTAACGTCTCTGACTTGAAATCACTTGCCCCTCACCGCTGTAGGTTCGATCCCTCAGGGGCCTAGAAATCTTTATGTGAGGAAGCTATCCAGCTGGCTTGCGGAACGTCGGTGGTTCTACCCAGGTGCCCGCCCGTGCACGAAAATTGCCCGGAGGGGCACCTGGGGTCTTCCTCCACCAATGGAAGCTGGAAAGTCGCCATATGACCTTAGCTGTTGGTGCGACTATAAAATCCAATTCAATTCAATTAACCTCGAGTGTGATCCAGGAGAAACGGCATATCCACAAGAAGTGATGCTACTTCCAGTTACTTTAGTTATGATCCTTTTATTATATACCTTCCCGAGAAAGCTCATAAAATAGTATCGCACCGTATAGTAGACTAGTTTGTTTATAGTGATACTGAAATCTGTTTTAAGCAGTATAGTGATATGGATTCCGAAAACCTCCAGAGGTGATACAGGGTTTTGAATTCCATTGTAGGAAAATGAAGGTACTAGGTATATATTAGTGATAGTATTTAATAACTCACATATCGACTTTTATTGCATATTGCCTGTCGCTTTAAAACGTCAGAAAACGTACATTAACGTGACGTCCATGACGTCATTAACGTTATGTTATACCACTCGTGGAATATCGAAAATATTGAATGGTGTTATTACACTCCCACACCACATGTTATGTGATAATATTGGTTATTCAATTACCCGTTACGGATCAACGCTTCATATGCTTGTACGAGGGGCATTCATTATATAATGCAACTATAGCTGTCAATTGAAAATAACTCTCGATATCATCGTGCTTTTTGCTTTATATTACAGTCCAATGCAGTACCTTTTAAATGATATCAAACTTCTTACAATCCGTGCAATAGTTTTGATTTGATCGTCATTTTGAGGAGGCATATTCATATACACTGTGTATAATTATGGATAGTGATTTCAGCTCCCAAATACGGGGTTATATAAAACACGTTTTAGACTTGGATTAAGTGCCCGGAACATATTCAATGAACTTGGTGATGCTTATGGAACTAATAAAGTGTCGTATGCCACAGTTATACGTTGGATTAAAAAAATAAAAGTGGAATTAATTCAATTAAAGATAAGCCCCGTCCTGGAAGACCATTTAGTCTGGTAACACCCAAAAATAGCCAAAAAGTGAAGGAGTTATTAGCAAAGGATGCTAGACTAACTACTGGTCAGTTAGCTAAGCGCCTAGGCATATAGACCGGATCCGTCTTTAAAATATTGAAGACAGTTTTGAAGGTTAGAAGAATTTCTGCTAGATGGATCCCCCACCTCTTAACGGAAGACCAGAAGAAGCAGCTGTTTCGCTATCCCGTAAACTGTTGAAACAATACCCTAAATTTGACCAACGAGCGTTTTCAAACTTAGTGACAGGCGATGAAAATTGTGTACATTTTTATGAACCTACCAGGAAAACAAGTAATAAAATATGGGTAACGAAAAATACCAGAAGACCATCTTAGCAAAACGGACCATTAGTGTGAAGAAAGTGATGTATGCTATTTTCTTCAATAGTCGCGGGGAAACGGCGCAAGTGGCGATTTTCCGGGGTAGAACAGTAACAGGAACTATGTATAGGGACCTTGTATTGAAAAAACTGGAACAGAGGTTAAGAAAACATCGCCCAGCCCTTGGCTTATCACGCATGTCACTGTTACACGATGATGCTCCTGCGCATAAGTCTGCGACGGTTAACAAGTTTTTGAAAGAAAAGGGCGTGACTGTACATTGTCACACTCCGTATTCTCCAGACCTGGCCCCTTGTGCCTTTTTGTTTTGTTTCCCCTTATGCAGCAACACTTAGAGGGCCGAAGATTTCGCTCCAGGAATGCGATTGGTTCTGCAATATTCCAGTATCTGGAAGGTGTCCCTAAAAAGGACTATGCCAGTGCTATCCAAAATTGGATTAAAAGGTTGAAATTGTGCATACGTGTAAAGGGAGAGTATTTTGAAGGGATGTAATACAAATTGTGTGCATATGATTGTTATTTTGTGTTTTGTAGTGATAGTTGCATTATATAATGAACGCCCCTCGTATATATAACACGTCAACAATTGCGCAGGCGCAGACTAAACTGGAAGCCCAACATTTTATTTGAGCGGCGAAAGGGGTCCGGGGTTTGCTCGGGCTTCCAAACACTATATTAGGGGAAAAAATGGAACGGTACCGGCTTCCGACCTTCCACCTGGCTACGCCCCTGATTGTCTTTCCTATTTACGATGACGTAACGAACGTTACATGACGTCACTTTTTTAAAGCATAACGTCACAACGAATGTAAATAAACAGCGGATTAAAAAAGATACTCAGTAAAGGTCAACACTTTGTCTTAATATTACATTCGTAACGCTTGATTATGTGTACAGTATGCCATGTTATTTTAAAAAGCTTAATCAATAAGAATCACCGTTTTTTTAAACTTTTTCCCGCTGGTAAAATGGTGCACTCTGGCGAGTTTTGGGAGACACTTTTGGGGATAAAAAGAGCATACTGTAGCCTATCAGGGAAAAGGTTTTCGGTCGGGGTTTGCAGTCCCTAAAAGCAGCTACGCCACTATTTTTTTTTAGGAAACGTAAAAATCTAGGCCTATGTGGAAATGTGTGATTTGGCTCATCGGTTCAACTGAAATTAATTTAATTCAGAGCTTACTGGGGCATGTGAAATAAAAATCGACTGTCAGCAAAGATTATCATTGATATATAAAAGTTTGTAATTATAAGGATTGTTTTTCATTTTTTGCGATGTATCGAAGTATAACACGTCGATGATGGGTCACAAATTTTGTATAAAACCGCTTCGCTGTGATACGCGGTTTCATACAATTTGTGACCCATCATTGCCGTGTTATACTTCGATAACATCGCAAAAAATGAAAAACAAATCTTAAATGTTGAGATATCTTACATTAGACTGAGCGATGCATCAGTGTTTACAGAGTATTTATACACAGAACATATTTACAAAATATAAAAATTCCATGATATTAACTATCGTATGTTAATTTTTGTTTTTTTGTCTAAAATGTACCCTTTGTTCATAGAATCAATTGGCAAACATCGCTGACATAACATTTACACGCCACATAAACCCGTTAAAATAGTCCCACTTTTATCGTTTATGCCGTCTTTTAGTCATCGTTTAAAACAGTTGTCGCACTCTTCTATATGGGAGGTACGAGTTAGAGGCTAGTCTATTCTTACAGATGGTATTTAAAAATGAGCAAAAAATAGGCCAAACCAGTCAAATAAAGCGTGCATGGCCTTTCTAAGCCTCAGCTAAGACGGAATATACTGCTATTTTCGTCTTGTGTTTTGCAATTACATTTACATTAGAGCATATATGTTACAAATTGTATTTAAACTGTACATTTGGGGATTTCCAAAGTACATCTACTTTTGGTTTTAAATGCAAAATGGTGCAGTGTTATGGATTCTTCGTTAGCTTTGTATTGGTTTAATACCGTTGTATTAAATATTATATTACAGGTACCCTTAAGTCAGCTAAAACATTTCAGGTTTAAATACAAAGTACATACACACCACATACACAATGGAGCACGTAGCAGCCAGATAATGAAGACAAGAATCACAAAGTAAGTTGACATCCATTGTTTATTTAATGTTTCATGTTATCGTAAAGTTCTGTTTGAAAATGCATGTTCAGTATTGATAGTTAAGGACTGTTCAATATGTATTGAGTAGCATGCCCATCAACAAATGGGCAAATTTATCAATATGTATTATACATCCCGAAACGGAAGGTGAAAAAGGCAACATGCCATGCAGGCCAGAGTTCGAACCTTACAATAAATTGTTTTCATTAATTATAAATTAATATTGTGGACTTTTCTGTATTCAGTAGTAGTTAATGATACAACATTTATATATTATGATGTAGGCCCAAGTATGAGTAATGTTTAAAGCACTAAAATTTAAAAATGTGTTAATCTTATTCTCATTTACCCCTTGGTCTGCTATAGAAACATACAATCTTCAGAGTGTACTTTCTAAACTTAAGCAATTGTAGTTTTGGAGAAAATTAACTTGAATGTATTAGAAAACATTGTCATTGTCACTTTGAAAAGGTGATGTTAAGCCTGTATGTGTTAAAATCTAACAAAAATGAATAAAAAAATATTTTGAAGATGCATACTAAATTTTGGTATTATTTTTATTTAGTGTTCACAGCAAACACTGAAATGAAAATGTTCATCATTTGATGTAAGTGCACTTTTAAGGTTACAACTTTATGTTCCGCGCATGAACAGTCTCAATCAAACCGAGACTGCAATATTTCGTATGTGTCGTGCTCGGCCGTTTCCAAAGGACCATTATCATACTCTTTTTTTCTGGCAAGCTAAAAGTTATGTATTAGTGATACATTAGTTAAAATATTGAAAATGTGCAGGGGAAGACACAAACATATATTGTCTTTTGTTCATGTTGACTTGTTTCGTCACGACCTAATAGAAAACTTTGGAAAAAAGTAGGAAAACATAGCATGATACAGGCAAACGTTTTAGATTGTTCACAGCACTGAAATAAAGAATGTTTCTTCATTGGGCAGTATGTTCATATTTAAAAACACTTTAACGTCGATATAATTATACATATTACACAAGTAACATGTTTATAGAGTCAATATCTAGGTGAAATTTTCAGAACATAAAGGGAAAATTCCAAATTATTTATTGAAAAAGTGCAAAGAGCAGAGAATTATTTTGCAATTATTACTTTGTAAAGACGAGCTTTTGAGTCGATTAAATCGGATCTAACATCTCTGTGGAAATACTATCTCTGAAATTTTCTGTTTGTCTAAAGTACTAAAAAGAAAACGTTTCTTTTGTCATTTGCAGGACCTGTGTATTTGATTTACATTTGCTATTTACATGTGTCATTAGCACATTGTTTTGCTGATTTGGGAATAGCTTGTTTAGGAATACAAAATACGATATTTAGTGATTGAATCATTTGACATTTTAGAAAAATGTTAGGCAAATGTAGGAAATGTGCAATTACCAGCAATGTCCGGAGAAAAAGCATCAAACTAAATGATAAACTTACTTCGAACAGACGAGTTCGAACTTTTAGGGTAAAGATTCAATATATTTACTACTGTGGTGCATGCCAAAACTTAGGAATATTAAGCCAATTTTGTATAAATTCAGTCTCTGAAATTAATAATGTCATCATATATGCAATTTTTACAGTAGAAGAGATATTGAAATAGTGGTAGCATTTCCGCTACTTACTGTTTCGTTTGAAGTATTTATTTAAAGAAAAGGTTATAAGTCCAACAGGAAGAGTAGCATTCACAGAACACAGTCACTCCAACACATATTACAAAGCAAAGGTGATTCAAAAAGTACAAACATACACATTTAGTAAAAAAGCTCATCACAAACATATAAGGGTTGACAACAGGGGTACCGCTAAGACTATCCATTACATAAGACTATCCATTGCATATATAAATAGTTCAAGTGTATTATGTCCTCCTAAGGGAAGATATTAACAGAATGTAGAAAACATCACTCTATTTTTGTCCAATATTTCGATCCTTATATCTTTATCAATGAAGGTCTTTTTTCAAATACACTGCAGTTTTACATTTTGATCCACAGGGCCTTTTTAACCTATATAATAGGGGCCGAAATTCGGCCTCTTCCCATTGCAAAAACAACATTACACGTTTTTTACCCAGTTTTGACTATCTTGCGCTTCTTTTTCCCAAAATCAGCAGGCCTAGGCCTTTTCCGAATTTTCTCAAAAAACGCCCTGCAATATCATATATAAATAGTCAATTCGCCATTGTGTATTTACATTTTAAAAGTAATAAATGTATTTAGACACATTCTATAAACTAGACTATATCTATTTGTTCTGTTTAAAATACTTTTATCAGGTGATTCTTAGCAATAGATTATTAGTAAAAGAAAAGTCGCTAAAAGTAAAATATATTCACCTAGCAAGTGTTGTCTGAACACAAATGTACTCGTCCATCTCAATCATTATAAAAAGGAACAGTATTTTATGAATCGGTGATATTATATGTTTCTATTGATTTAAAACTCTTGAACAATATCCTGTTATAGTAGATGTGTTTCTCTGAAATATGACATCCATGTGTGAGTAGTTTGTTCCAGTAATAACCTTGTAAAAACATACATATCAACCAGAAAGGAGATCATCAAATTGCTATTATTTCATTTATCTTACTTTCTGCAAGTGATACAAGCTGTTGCGTAAAGCGAAACAGATATATAACACGTTTTCATCATAATAGATACATTTAATGAATGTTAACAAGTTACACAATTTGTTGTTTTGTCTATGCAACATGTGATACACTAGGTTCGTTCTCACATGGCCCATTTTTTAGTTTCAATAACGATTCTTTCGTTTTTCTCAGAAGAGCATTTTGTTTTATCCTAAGCGTTGTTGGTTAATGTTTTATATAGAGCGATAAAACCATTGGGATAACTGAATACTGTGTCTCCTATATTAACTTCGTAATGTCCTGTACTCCTGTCAGAATACATACACGGCTGTTGCTGTCAAAATGATGAACAATCAACACATCAAAAATGAGACTGTTTTATTATGTCTTACATTACAAGATATTAGTATTATTTGGCTTTTTATCTTTACTAAACAGGCAGAAGTACGATGGCATCTTGACTCACAAAGAACACAGACGATTCACATAGGTGGATGTTCATTGCAGACATGGACGGTAACCTGAGAGCGAACAATGCAATACAGCTGTCTCACAATGGACAGGTAGTAGCTGCTCTTTATTACTGTAACATTGATTCTTTTCACATATACAGTTAGGAAAGGATAGTGTGTTGCGATTTAGAATAATAAAATGATATATACATCTTGGTTTAGATTGGAATAATTCAGCCATCTTTTCGAAACAAATATTTTAAATCGATAAGAAACAATACATTGCTGCATTTTAAGTATAACAAAGTGAATAAACATGTACAATAAATAAGTGGTGTATGTACTATGTTTTTTTGTTTTTTTACAGATTCTGTCGCAGAGGGTGTCCGCTTCGTTTTCTAATAATCAGGAAATGCAGTGCAATTATCCTGGATTATATCAGACTCCTAGCCAGACCATCAGTACCACGTATAAACAGCCACAGGACTGTGATAACTTCCTGATGCAATACCAGAATGATTCACAACCGCGGTATTCCGAGGATGCACAATACCAGAAACAGAAAGGAAGAAAACACATGATACCAATTGTGGATCCCAATACTGGCAAAGACGTATTGTTCACTAAGCTACAGCCTGAACAACTTGTGGACGAGTTAGGATCAAGTGTAGATGCATCAAGTAGCACACAGGTACAGAAAGCAGTCTAGGAAAAAATCAATGTCTGTATTTAATAGTTAATTTTCTAAAATTGTGTACTATTGATTTTATGAATATTGAGTTCTGCTCAACCCGGGGCTAGAGGGCGTGAGCGGTAGCTAGCATATTTCACTACCGCTCATGAACAGTCTAAATCAAACCGAGACTGCAATATTTCGTATGTGTCGTGCTCGGCCGTTTCCAAAGGTCCATTATCATACTTTTCTTATTGTTTTTCTACCATTATACTCTGCTAAACGTTGCTTTCATAGAATCTCTATATATTATATATACATGATCATTTATGCGTTTTACTTATATTGCCTATTAACGCTGCCTTGTTTGTTAGAGATTAAAACTTTGTGGGGATATCTTTATTTACACTGCCCGTTTATTGGGATGACAATAGGGTAAGAATAAGATTTGGTGCACCCTACAACCTGGTTTAAACCCCCAGCAGCATTTTTTGCCACTGACCGTTCCAAGGCGGTAGCCGTATTTGTGATCTCTTATCTTGCCTTCTATTCATCTTTATATATAGTTGTTCTTTGTTTCTTTGTGTGTTTGTGGTTGACTGTCATCCTTGAATGCTACTGTTCCTGTTCGATTTTTATATCTACTCTCTATTCGGCATGCATGCCTATATGTCTTTAGAAATAATCTCCCTTTATCTGTTATCTCTTTTGTGGGCATTCGTCCACATAGAAGAGATGTTCACACAATAATGGACGACAACTTTAATGTTAAACAACAATGACAATATTTATGTTTTGTATCAAAAATACCTAATTTTAAGATCTAATTTTAAGTTATTGTTATGTATTAAATGCAATCAAGTAAATATGCGTTAAATGCGTCAGAACTTCATTTGTGAAATAGAATAATACGGTCTACCAGACAGGTGTTGTCTGATTAATTTACAAACACTATTAACAGCTTCGAAATAATTGCTGCATAATTTACAACCGAAGTGTCAAATATGTGTTTGTAATAAAAATTACATATACCTTTTCAATGAACACATGTTATTCTTTATATGACTGTTCAGGCAAAATATGCAGAAATACTTCAGAAAAATACATGTTTAGTTTTGTCTCTTTATAAGTAAATGAGAGTACAATGTTGAATCTGTTTATGATGACATACATGTTCTCTGGTATACATGAGGGTATTCTGACGAATTGCATTGAAACTGATATATCGGCATAATGTTTAGATTTAAATGTTGCAAACGTACATGCAGAAATAGTTTTTGTAGTTGCCGTTACTACATATTATTCTGATATGCTATCTTCAGTTTCCTCCCCAGACATACCCAGCATACTCAGATGGCAACTGGAATGAATCTCTGTTCGACGGTCAAAATGATTCACCACCCCGGACACCAAATCAGAGAAAACGCACGATCAAAATTGTTGATCCGATTACTGGGAAAGACGTATCTGCAAGTATATCGCACTTTGTGGTACACTGTGTGCAACCAGACGACTTGTCCGGCGACAAAAGCTTGTACGCAGCCGGTAGCACAGAAGTAAGCTGTCGTTTATGGAAAATGTTAAAAAAAAATCTTATTCCGTAGTGTGTCATCGAATAAGTATTATGGTAGTTGATTAGTTACTTTGTGCTTTATGAAACGATAACTTTCCGTACAGGCTGTGTTCGAAATGTCCTGTTGGGGTATATCAATGTATCATTCTTCTCCTTGTCGATTTTCATCCGTTTGTCATTAATGTTTAAAATGCGCCGTGCTTAATATATTAAAACAGATGTTTTAACAGAGCTTTCCTAAACATCTAGACGAAAGTCAGTTTTTATATTCGTCCTTAAGATCTTTCGTTTTATATTCTATTTGCAAACATTGTTTAATCACCCTTAGGATATGTTGCCTGCTTTTTAATTTAGTCTTTTGACTGTGATACGTTGGCTTCATAACCTCTGCTCCGAACTAAATTCCATTTAGTTTATTTCGCGCAGTGTTTTCTAGTTTAGGGCAAAGCGTTTTGTTAGAAACTGGGACCATACTCTGCTGGTCATGAAATTGTGTGACATACACAACTATAGGTTCCATGTCACCGTCATATGCATACCATCTGTCGGGATGGCTTTACTTTTTTTCACTATTGTCTTTTAAAATATTGAGTTCTGCTCAACCCAGGGTTAGAGGGCCGTGAACGGTAGCGCGTTTAACTACTGTTCACAAACAGTCTCAATCAAACCGAGACTGCAATAATGTTTTGTACTTATCGTGTTCGAAGACTTCCAATTTTCTCGTGTCATACCGTTTGTGATTTATAGAAGTAGGAATACAGGTTGAACATGAAATGTACATTCACAAAACAGTCACCCACATAGACGCATACAAAATGAAGAAATATTAGAAGTGACAATAGCAGGGTTTCTACATTAGATTCAGTTTAAAGATTCACTACTAAACTACTCTTCCTCCTCCTCCTCCTCCTCCTCCTCCTCCTCATAGTAGTAGTAGTAGTAGCAGTAGTAGTAGTAGTAGTAATGGTGGTATTGCTGGTGGTGGTGGTGGTGGTGGTGGTGATGGTGGTGGTGGTAGTTGTTGTAATAGTTGCAGTTGCATATTAGTTGTACTAGTAGTAAAATCTTAAGTAATCTGAACGGCCACCCAGGAGAATATCTACCAATCACAGAACAGATCAAACAGATTAATAAAAACATAACAAACATGTCAGTATAAAACTGAAAAGTGCTAGATATCAAACTAGACTGGGTTAACAGTGTTTCTAATACGAGATCATTCACAGTTAATGCCAGTAACCCAGTGTTATTGTTATCTTAATCCGCAGGTACAGGCGCTGTCGCAAGGAAGCGGGAAATCTGTAGCTGAGAAGGTAGAAAAAGTTCTGATCAGAACAAGCGCTGATCTAATGGACGAAATGCCCAATAAAACTAAAGCTGCTGTTGTTCTCGGGGGTGCAACAGAACTGGTTAACAGACGTGGTATATCATTGGTAAAAACGGAATATTTTGCAGCATTAGCAACAGAAGCCAATAAATCAGAACCAGAAATCGAAGATTCAGGTGTGTATGTTCGTGTGTTCGTTTAATCTATTTAAATAGTAAATAGATAAGTGTGCATTCAGTACACAATTATAACATGTTGGTACATACTATATATACAAGCGGAGTTTACTTATCATGGCAACCCTTTTACAAACAAATGTAAAATGTAGCAATACAATACGTTTGAACCAGTTCATATTGGGCAATTAAGAAGTCCAGTGTCAGCTATATTTGTCTAAGGACTCAGATCGAACGTCAACATGGCATATTGAAGAACAAAAACAGGGTCAATATACAACCACATGTAATTAATAACTAATATTGCAATTAAGGCATTTGTTGGTTTTATGATACTTTAGAACGGGGTCAGTATCTAGATTTCAGTCTACGTCATATGGATTCCTAACTTGGTTAATACGAGCTCAACTCAGTCCTTACGAGCTCAAATGAGGCAATACGAATAGTGGCCCAGTTGCTATTTGCATTAGTTCTAGCCGAGTTAATTAAAGTGTCCGAATTTCTATGGATAAGAAATGAAATGATAAGGATTGTGCTCTGTATTATTTATCTTTTGAAAATAACTATTAATGCGTTTAAGTCTATTTTGAAATGTTGTCTTATCTCTGTATTGTACACAACATGTATGAACGAATAGCATTCCCTGTAAGAAACCCTTATGAAAATTCGCCTCCAAAACAATCCCCAACTAACCGGGTTTCTGTGGCAAATATAGATATAAAAATCGAACAGGAAAAGCAGCATTCAAGGACGACAGTTAACCACAAACACACACGGAAACAAGAACAAATTTAAAGATGAATAAAAGCTGTCATACCTATTGTAACTATTGTGCTGGGTCTATTGTAACAAACTGTCTGTATTGTTACAGTTCCGAAAATATATAACGCAGAGTTGAAGATGGACGAGGCTAGGCCTGCTTCCTACAGAGATACAGAGGTAAGTCAGTATTCAGTGATGATGTATTAGATTGCACATGACCCAACTTCTTATCGTAACTACGCAATGTGGCAGCTGGATATTTTTCTCTGTTATCATGCTCTAGTGTATAACCGTTCAGCGAATTGAACTTTTCGTTAATTTGTTTGTCATTGTTAGTTCAGACCCGCCTTTTCGAAGGATATGTGTTGTGGTTTATTTAAAACTCTATCTGTCTTAAATAAGCAGAGTTTATATCATAAAGCGTTGCCGTCGTATACCTGCCTGAATGACGTACTTTGATTCAATTAAAGTGCCAACATGCATGTCACACTACCGCAGTAAGACTAACAGTCACTATGCCATTTAAACTCTTCAAATCTGAATTCTTTCCAGACCAGGCCCACGTACTCACATGTATTCGGGAACCCAATCGTAAACTACGGCCAGAATGTTTCGCAACCCGAGAAGGTAAATCAAAGAAAGCACTCCATAAAAATCATACATCCTATGACTGGAATGCAAATAAGCCACACTTCAGACATTGTGCACACCTAGCTGGCTTAGCTGAAGCTAGAACGTCAGACACATGTAGAACAGAGGTAAGATAGACAAGCAATTAGCAATGCCTAGTTTTGCCCATATCAATAGTGTTTCGATCACAAACGATGTGTTATAATAGTGTATATCCGATCTTATGTGAAATGACTGCTTTTGATTGGTATTCTTCAAAATAAAAACACAGCATTTCCTCAAATTTTAGTAGAGTTCAAATGTGTATGCTTATGATTACATTATCCTTGTACAACATACATAAAACAATATTGAATATATTCTTTACTCTTGATAAAAGCGTTCAAAAAAATTATACAAGATTGCACATATTACAAAATAATACTAGTCGTGCATTATATCCCGTAAAATGTTAGGAACTATAATCTAAACAATGCAGTTTCGAATACTGTTAATAAAATGATATATCAAAGCAAATCATTATTTTTAGGTATTTCACAGACATAGTGTGTCTAAAAAATACTCTTGAAAGAATATGGATTGTTTTCACCTTCAGATAGAGTTGGCACAGCCACCTGTCAATAAATTGCCGACGAATTTTCTGCCAGAGTAGCAGCGACGCTACTTTCAAACAAACAAACCAGTGCAACTGACAACCCAAGTTGTCAACACTACAGTCCTCAACTACAGCCAACACACTTGAAACCGCCACCGGAAGACAACTGTCTGGCATCCTTGAATTCCGTAAATGATCTGCACATGTTCTCAACTTTATCTTTGAAGTGGACCTCTATGAGTAATCCAGTTTATCCGCATATGGAACACGTTGACAAGATCGTGGCATCAAATAATGCAACCAATATACAAGATATTGACGACTCAATATGTGACCCTAGAGTAAATATCCCTCATTCCAATGCAGTAGTTACGCATGCACTCAATAATCAAGAAATTAAACAGTCAGACCCTTTACAATCATGCACAATACAGAAAAACAAAATCATAAGGAACATATAACATGAAATCTAAAAACGCAAAACAAAAAACCGTAGCTGATGTATTGGACAGTGCTCTCATATCCATTCACCGCTGGAGATGTTAAAATCACCGATGGAGATGATAAAACAAGCGTCGTTAATCCTCAAATGAAGCTTTCACCAAGAACGAGGAATCTGTGACCTTGAACCCTCAACGTGTAATCCTGAAATTAAAGGTGATATACTGGAGAATAAAAACAGTTATGCAAATACTATTGGTAAAGGTGATGTAGTTTTAGACAGTTTCTCAGATGATCAAATCGAAAGCGATGTATTGTTTTCAAACGCGATAGAAACTTACCTTGATGTTGAACAAGAAACCAATAAACCGGAGTCAATGAACAAAGTTTCAGGTACTTACATTTAAATATACTTTCGTTGTATATATTTAAATGATACAATTTACATCTATATATTATCAACAGTAAAGTTGGCATAAATCGATGACTCTGTTAAGAAAAGAAGACCATAGTGTACACAAATGGCATAGTATATCAGAATTTTACACGATAGTGGTTTTATTTATTTGTCAGCCTTATCTAGATATTTGTTATATAATTGTTAAATTTGCTTAATAGCTTAGACATACATTAACATTTTCATGATCTCCGTCGTCTTCTCTCATCCAATAGGAGATATTAAAGACATGTGATAAACATTAAATAATAAATTCTTTCTTTTTTCTGGGAATGGGAGGTGGGGGCGAGGGGGATTTTTAGTTCCTGTTTTATTGCATATTATGAATAAATAATTGTCTCCCAGCTGGTATCAATTCACTGTGTTTTGCATGGTGCTGGGATGCAATATTTTCTTGACGAGAAGTTTGCATATCGCTCCGTTATTTCACAACTTAAGTGTATTTTTTATGTGAAAACAATTGATTTCTCTGTTTCTTAATATTAATTCAATAAAACGAGATAATGTCTGTACGAAAATTCTGTCAGAGCAATATTGAAGAAACTATATTTTAGGAACTATTCTGTATTGGAGTGCGTCTCTGTTGTGTAATTAAATGCGTGTTGTAACAGTTGCAGATCAAAACGCTTGGAAAGCAGAGAGACAGCATTCAAACGAGAAGGACGAGATAATGCTTGATGAATACACAGATAAATCGGTAACATTGGTAATGCAAGATGAAATGAGGAGATGAGTTTTAGGCGGCATATATATAAAACATATTTATTCATGTTTTTGGAACTACGTTTTTACTTGACTGGATTCGTTCCTATTTTTAAACGTTCCAGTATTTTTCCGTTTAGTAGATTCGAATTCGCTACGTTTTTGGCAATGTTGACTTTCCAAATCAGTTTTCTGAGTGTCTGTATAAAACATATATGTCGTTGTCTTGTTGTTGAACATCTGCTAGGCTGTTAGTATCGGTAGATCTAATTTTCTAATTTATGAGCGGCATTAACGGTTGTACTTCCATATAATACACACACACATCCAATTGCTGTACAGATACCTCAAGAAACATTTTCCTATCATTTCTGTTGATGATTTATACATACCGACTAAACCTGTGTTGAAAGTTATATAAAATACATAATGTCAAAGTCGATTGCCTTATCATTCTATCTATAGAGTGAGCTTTTAAATTAGTGTAATTTACGTGACTGTCACATCTTCTATTATTATAACAATAATAGTTACATTTAATATATTCTGTTTTTGCTTGACCCATAATAGAGTCCTCCTCCTAACAATCCTGGATTGCGATCTACACAACATAGTCCTCCCCAAACGATTACTGCATACTCGCAGAGATATATGAACGCACCAATGTTCCACAAACAGACAGATTTGCACACACAACAACCTAGACAGAGAAATCGCTCTATAAAAATCATACATTCAATTACGGGGAAAGAAGTATCTGCAGAGATACATTTAGCGCAAGAAGATGAAATTTGCGAAATCCGAAGTTCGAATACAACTTGCAGCTTAGAGGTAATTATCAAAAATGTGTGTCTTTTTCAACTGAAGTGTGATGATAAGCAATGCACTATAGTTTTTAAAAAGTAGTTGCTCCTCTAGTCCGTAGCGGGTTTGAATTCTGCAAAATGATATATAGGGTCCTATAGAAACCACAGCGTCCGAACGCAATGGCATCGTAGGTCCGCACTGTACTGCAAACAAGGACTTGAAACTACAATGAAAGAGTCAAAAAACAACAGAAAGGTTGGTGAAGACAGGGTTACCGACTTGGAACGGTCAGTAGGCAATAAGGCCTACTGGTTAGCTTGAATCGCAAGCCTCATCGGTAGCTCAGTGGATGCGGCTTTGGCTTTAGAGCTATAGAGCTTTACCCCAGTCCGCTCCCTGTGCGGCCTTGGCTTAAGAGCTATAGAGCTTTACCCCAATCCGCTCCCTGTGCGGCCTTGGCTTTAAAGCTATACCACCAGTCCGCTCCCTTGTGGCAGCATGTCTGATGGGAATCTTCATCATTCCTCTCATCTTCCTCTGAGGTTACTGTCCCAATATATCTTAATGTGATGTGAGCGGGACGTACACATACATTTCTTCTCACTGAACTCTGCAGTTCAGGTGTCATTTAATCCTCCTCTTTCCTTTTTTCGTTAATCCTTATTGTTTAGGAAATAATGCACTCTAAGAACTTTTAAACTCAGTTATGTCTTTAATATGGAGAGACCTGTTCATGTTAAATCAGTATACGATAGTGTTTTGTGTTGTTGTTTTTACAGTTATCCTTAATTGTCATTCTTGTTTGGTGGAAATACTGAACCGGCTGCAAGCTATAACTGACTAATAGTATTTCGGTATTTAACCCCAGAGCTCACAGAAACCTACCGAAACAGAAATATATTACCATTCTAGCTTTCCAGCCACTAAACGTCAAATCATTTAACTACTAAGAAAAGTATCGTTATTTAAGAACAATATTGTTTGCAGCTACGAATAACTATGAGTTTAATTGGTTTAATTGGTCAAAACATATTTTATGCTGGCCCCATTTGCGCTTGCTCATCTAACGACGCGACATGTGTTATTCAAATTCTCTATCATCCCTACCGTTTGTTTGTCCATTTTGTCAATTTAGTAAAAACAATTTTGCCCGGCCACTGACCTAAATGCGAGTTTTCTATTAATGCATCGTGTATAAAAACTAAATGTGTCGCGCTGTGTACGTAAATCGTATATGTCTGTGTTCCTTTTAGTTGAATTAATAATAATCACAAATATTTTAACGTGTATTTAATGTCAAGGTAACCGCAATTTTTTCTCTGTTTCTTAATATTAATTTAAACATACTTCACCGGACCAACATTCTTATGGGGTGTGTGGAGATCGTGTTGTGGGTGCGTGTTGTTTGAGGAGGCGGGGACAGAGGGCAATTTGGCGTAGGATAAGACGTGATAAAATGATGGTCCATATACGTACTAAATACCTACGTGTAGAACTTGCTTTAAACGTGCGAGTTGTCCGTCGTCCGTTAACTTTTACCTCGTTAAGACGATGGAGCCTTTATTTTTCATCCGAAACAGATTGTTAATATCAATGAAAGTTCGGACATGTTCGAAAACCAGCTGGATCGGACCAGTAACAGCGGAGTTATTATCCTTGATTTAGTTCAAATGCTATAATTATATTGCCTCATAAGGACGATAGGGCCTTCATTTTTCATCTGATCTTTAGCAAACGTTAACAGATTGTTAATATCAATGAAAGCTCGGAAAAGGTTGAAAACCAGCCTGATCGAACCAGTAACAGCGGAGTTATGGCCCTTGATTTAGTTAAAAATGCTATATTTTGTCTCGTTAAGACGATAGGGCCTTCATTTTTCATTCGATCTTTACGAAACTTTAACAGATTGTTAATATTAATAAAAGCTCGGAAAATCCAGCCAAATCGGATCAGTAACACCAGAGTTATGGCCCTTGATTTAGTTAAATATGCTGTATTTTGTCTCATTAAGACAATACGGCCTTCATTTTTCATTTACCACTCAGCGTCCATGGCTGAGTGGTAAACGTCTCTGAATTGAAATCACTTGCCCCTCACCGCTGTATGTTTGTTCCCTCATTGGCCTAGGAATCTTTATGTGGGGAAGCTATCCAGCTGGCTTGCGGAACGTCGATGGGTCTACACAGGTGCCCGCCCATGCACGAAAATTGCCCGGAGGGGCACCTGGGATCTTCCTCCACCAATGGAAGCTGGAAAGTCGCCATATGACCTTAGCTGTTGGTGCGACTATAAAATCCAATTCAATCAATCCTCCTAAACGCCTTCTTGGAATTCGACGAAACTTGGCAGGAGGCATCGGTAAGATGTCTAGCTTTTGTTTCAGTTCGCTGATTTTTGACGGAGTTATGGCCCTTTGATAGTTTTACTTTAAATTTCTTGTCGACGCTACTCCTCCTGAACGGCTTGTTGGATTTCTACGAAATTTGGCAGGAAGCATCAGTATGATGTGCAAAGCGTGGGATATCAATGAAATCTTGGGAAAGTTTAAAAACCAGCTAGATCTTGTTAGTAACGACAGAGTTATGGCCCTTGATTTGTTGAAACATGCTATATTGTATTTTCCTTTGTTAAATCTGTAGTTACTTCATTTTTTATCTGATCTTTACCATACTTGTTTAGTATGTTAATATAAATCCCCACCCATTTTTATGAAATTTCATTCATAGAAGAAAGTGGGACAAATTAAAAGAAATACTCATGCCAGACTAGATACAGCAGACTTATTACCCATGAGTACCAGGTGAGCGATCTAAGGCCATCCTGACCCTGTTGTTTTTGTAATGTTTAAAAGAAGTACTGATGGGAGTTTTATGTTGACAACCCTTGATATAAGAGCCGTTTTAGCAAGTAGAGCGTCCACAGGCCCTCTTGGGCCTCTTGTTTTAATATATGCTACAGTTTCCATGTTACAGTTTAAAGACTGTCCCGAGGTTTTCCTGTTTATTGAGAATCTCTATAATTCATCCATGTAATTAACTGACCGCAGAGCAATAAAATACCCATGTTCGCACAGCAGGGCATCAATTATCTGACAGCAAATAGGCACATTTAAAAAATTAGAATTAAGTTGGTGTAACAAAATGCTATCTGCAAATAGAGATAAGGCTGTGACATATACTTCTAACATTTAATTCTGCGTGGACAAAGTTTTAGCTCATTCGCTGGCATGTTAGGTAATTTATTGCCATTGTATTGACCTCATGCTGGGTTTGCCGACACCAAACTGATTATCATGTAACTTGAGTTGAGTAGAAAATACTAGAGGTTTTCGGGAGTGTCTATAAGCTGTGCTTCACCTCCAAGTCCTAGTCACACCTCCACATGGTTCCAGCTGGAAACTATAGATGCTACATCGATAGGCTAACGTGACAGGGCGAATTATATTTTACACTATATACCATTATTTGGTATACACTTTTATAGGTTTATGCATAGAATTTATATTTTTTTTTTTTCACAGATTACATTCATTTATACCATACTTAACTACAAAAATATAAAGTATTTGCCGGAAAAAAAAATTAAATACGGCTATATTTGAGTAAGTCGTATCCGTTTTGATAACAATGAATTTTAAAAAAAAAGGCTGCAAACTTCATATCTGCTGATAATATTTTTTTCTTCACAGATTACATTCATTTATAACATACTTAACTATAAAAATGAAATATTTGCCGAAAAAAACAATTAAATAGGGTGTATTTGTGCAAACATAGACTATATTTGGGTAAATCGTATCCGATTTGATACAAATGAATTTTAAAAATGGATGCAAAGTTCATATCTGCGGCTTTTTTTCAAAGATTACATTCATTTATAACATACTTAACTATAAAAATAAAGTATTTGCCGAAAAAATTATTAAATAGGGTGTATTTGTGCAAACATAGAATGTATTTGGGTAATTCCGGTGTATTTCGGTATATTTGGGTATATTTGGGTAAATCGTGCTACCCTATGTTTTGACCAATTAAACTCTTAGTTATTCGTAGCGGCAAACAATAGTGTTCTTAAATATCGATACTTTTCTTAATAGTTAAATGATTAATTGTAATATGTTTAAACATTCTGTTGGTGTTCTATTCAAAACAAGTAGAACACTATTGCTCAATCCTTTACCTAACCGTAAATACGTAAACGACATTGTGTTGCGGAAATCAGGTAAAGCCGTGCTTTTAAACAATGTCATGTTCTTTTTTTGAAACAGCGTCATTTAATAAGAAAAAGCATACCACCGGTTGTGTCAATTAGTTAATATATATATTGTTTCGTTTTTCTTACTAATAATTATTTTGTATGCATGTGTTAAATATAGTTTCCATAAATCTAGTTAATTTAGCATCGGTGTTGGTTTGCCTGCTTAGCATGCTAGCCATAGCACCCTTGGAATCATTTTTAGTTTCCATAAATCTAGTAATCTAGCATCGGTGTTGGTTTGCCTGCTAAGCATGCTAGCCATAGCACCCTTGGAATCATTTCTAGTTTCCATAAATCTAGCTAGGTGTTGGTTTGCCTGATAAGCATGCTAGCCATAGCACCCTTGGAATCATGTCTAGTTTCCATAAATCTAGTTAATCTAGCATCGATGTTGGTTTGCCTGCTTAGCATGTTAGCCATAGCACCCTTGGAATCATTTCTAGTTTCCATAAATCTAGTTAATCTAGCATCGGTGTTGGTTTAACTGCTTAGCATGCTAGCCATAGCACCCTTTGAATCATTTCTAGTTTCCATAAATCTAGTTAATCAAGCATCGGTGTTGGTTTGCCAACTAAGCATGCTAGCCATAGCACCCTTGGAATCATTTTGTCATCAAACCTGTTCAATTATCATAATAAATAATAAAATAACAACATAGAAGACCATTTACTACAAGAATCTACAAGAATACTCATTTCATTGTATGTGGTGGTGCTGGTGGTTGTGGTGGTTGGGTGCGAGTCCAGTTTCCATAGTAAATAAACATACTTGTATTACTCATCATTCTTTGATTCTTTGAAACTGTAAGTGTGAGGTTTGGTGAACCCTAGCACCAGGCGCCGATTTCACCAACATACTTAAGTATATACTTAGCTACTTACAAACTTAAATTTAAGTTTACCTCCTAAGTTTTCTTAAGTAAGGAAAACATGTTTCACCAAACCAATTTACTTAAGTAAAAACTTAAATTTAGCTTAGTTATCAAGTGGACGCTTAATTTATGTTGGTGAAACACATTTCTGCTAAGTTTTACTTAGTGACTTAGTTAAGTATTTTCTTAAGTATTTAAGTAAAATGTAAAGAATTGTTGGTGAAATCGGCATAATATTTTTTGTCACTGACAGTTCTAAGGCGGTAACCATTTTGTCAACCCTTTTTCATGTTTGTCATTTTGCGTCTTTTTGGGTTTACTGTGTTCTGTGAAAGCTGCATTTCCTGTTCGACTCTTATACTTATTTTTACAATTGTCCATTGGTCATTTACAATAAAATACCGGTTTCCAACTGACCAAAGCTTGTACTTCATTATTCCTTCATTGCATAACACAGCTTATTACAGCAAATCGTTTTACGCTGCCCTGTGATACTTTGTTGTTCTTGTTGGTTATTTGACGTAGTTTTAAAATGATTTATCCCTGATATCCTAAAATACTGATCACTTTTGAGAATTCAAAATCTATAGACAAAATATAAACGGCTTTAACCATCCGGGTCTAACTCCAAAACTGGAGCGTCGAATTAAGAGTTACAAACTCATAATTCATTTTACGCATATTCAGTCATGAGTATTTTAAGAACCGTGAGTAAATATTTTACTTTTAATCTGCACATATGCAGTGGGAACGCCAGGAACTAATTATTCAGCTTTTTTGATCATTTTGATTCTCCGCGACAGGGATTATTTTTTTAGTGTTTGCCGGACTATTTCATTAAAAAAATCACAAAACGCCGCCATTTTCTTTTTGTAAAATCGTCGATTCAGACCGCAGTTATCAATTTTACGCGTACCTAGTTTACAGGAGTGAACAATTTTTGTAACATGTCAGTTTTGGATTACGTCACCAATACGTAGAATCTGTTTACACGTTGGTAAACGTTGAATCCACTGAGTTTTGATAGCGATATCTGATGCAGGGTGTTCACACTGGGATAAACAGTTGGAAATATACACAGGTTAACGTAATGAAGGAAACAGTTGACTGTCTTAGAACTCTGCAGGCAAATAACACGTGAGTTCAAATGTGTACATGTACAACTCTTTTTTTGGTTTGTTTATGCAGTGTTTTCTTGAAATTTGCCAAGCACATCGATGGTGTTAATGTTGACAGACTCTGTAAATAGTAAACATAACTGTATCAGCCGTGACAGTTGTTGATTTCATTGAATTATTCATATGATTCCTCTCTGAGAATCATTCTTGTTTGTATAACAAGACCTGCAGCCATATACATGAAGCCCTTCCAGGGGTGGTCCATGTTCCGTTGTTCCCTGACAATACGACCCGTTGATCCCCAAAATGTTTTGCTTTGTTCCCCAAAAATATGTTCCCTTGTTCCCAAAAACCGCTGGGAGACCCTCAGCCCTGAACCCTGTGAAGGGGTACAACGTATGATATGCCTGTAATGGCCAGTGTCAAACCCCACATATGCTGCATGGCCATGGGACACAGCAATTCCTAAACCACATCCCTGCCACCCCCTTCTCTATATTTACCCACAGGCAGCTGACGCATACCCTCCCCATGGACTTTTTACCCTTCTTTGAAGCGGCCTGTAAAAGACCCATTCCCCACTCTCATTTCTTTTAAAAGCATGCAGACTTCCCCGCTTTTTCAACTTACCTTGGAAATTTCATTCCCCATTGATGTATTCCACCCCCAATTAAGAGCAAAAGGCCCCTTCCCAAAAACTGGTAAAAAGGCCCTGCTGCTCCCACCACTATCCCCAACCCCCTTCCCCTCTCTTCTACGTCCCTCCCGCATATTTTCTCTACAAACCCTACTTAAAATGTGTTCAATGAAATGCTAAATACTGCAACACTTGGTTTTCAACTAAAAACAAAATATACACTACATCCCAGTTCTATTTTATGTGACTGACTCCGCTGAAGTGATCTGTGTACCATGAACAGGGCTTTTTTACCTTATGTAACAGAGACACCTCTAAAAGGCCTCTTTCCCAATTGAGAACTTGACTGTTTTTTCCCCAATTGTGGCAGAAATATTTGCCAATCAGAAAGCAGCAGTGTCTCAGAATTTGAGAAAAAGCATTAATTCTGCAATTTGTTTTTGTCTGTGGAGTCAGTTCTGACTGAGAAACAGTAATTATAATAACTGTTGGCTGAAAATATAAATAAAGCATAGTATTGACAAATTTACTTAATTGGTAAAATCTTACATCTTTCCCAAAATGGACAGACCTGGGCCTCTTCCCAATTTTGTGGAAAAAAAAGCCCTGATGAACACATTTTCTAAGTAACAGTACATAGAAATAAGAATTGAATAAATAGATCTATCTAATTATTATTGAATTTCAGCGAAATGTTCAGAGCCAAATGAAATTTGGCAATTGCGTTTATACACTGTGTCATTATTATTTTTTCATAGGAAGACATCAGTCTCACAGATATGATGCCTGCATCTTACATATTCTGATCTGAAATGCGACTCTTGGTTGGATGAAGTGAGGTTGGAGGAGCTTACAAAAACAAGATGGATTTCATAGAGGTTTGTAAGCAGAACTTATTTGTATGGTGGGGAAGCATTTCACATCAATGCCAAACAAATAATAAAATATTAGTAATTAGATAAATCTAGTTAAAACACCTGGAAACCTTACCTTGAAAGGTGGAACTGAGAGACAGTATTAAAACATGAAAAGGATCTTAAACAATACATACGTTCTCAGTGTTAAAAAAACAAACATTTGGTAATATTTTTCAGTAAATTTTATATTGACTAAGACCCAATTAAATATACAGGTCTGTGTTTACTGTATTAAACCAGACCAACTTCCTTAATACACTGCTGACTCCTCTTTTTATTGGGAATAAAATAATAATTAGTTATTCTGAGGTAAAAAAATAATATAATCTGTTTTAATATGTTTAAGCCTGCAGCCAGTCAGATTTTTCTTTATTTAATGTTCTTGTGGTCTAAATATAATTCATGGAGTAAAAAAATGATAACAAGTAAATATTTGATACCAAATAAATATACTGGCCCACTTTTATTGACAATGATATGTAAACACAGGTTTAATTTTTATTTTATTTGGCCTGTATAGGTTCTATATAAAATACATATTTTGTATATTATTAAAACTGATCAGGTTTTAGTATTTCATGTACAGCAGATATTTAAGTTGTAATACTCAGTGTTTGCATTTTCTTTATTTTTCAGACAAGATGCTGCCATTTTCACAACACAAGGTTACGGTATACAACTGTAATGGATCCAAGTATTTAACAATAAATTGAATGGATTATCTTGAACTACATCTACAGTTCTTATTGACACTCAAGTTTTTCACAAGGATCCGTGCATGCTGGTTTCCTCCCACATCTGTGCATGCTGGTTTCCTCCCACATGCATTTAGCGCTGTCATCCATGCCAATGAGAGTGATGTGAAAAGTAGTTTTGCTTATTTAATACTCAATAAAAAAAACACTCATCATTCCATTTGAGACGTTGTCGTTGAAGTACACAGTTTTATTGAACTGACTGTTACGTGTACATATAACGGAGAATACATGTTGATGCTGAACTATGTTCAAAACCTGTGACACAACTTAAAAAAACAGCATACTGTAGGGTTGAAACTTGTTTTATTAACATATTAATTATGGACCTTAAAGGGTCACACAGCAATCTTGATTTGTTGAAAAGCTAACAACTCGCATCGTCCCATTAGTTTTTCTACATAATTCACATTTTTGCAATCATTAATATTAATACTAGAATAGTGCAAGGCTAATAGTTATTATTATGCTACTAAACTGTTGATAATATTGCACCAATAATTTATACATTTCACTCACAGCCATTACCAGTATGTATTATAAGTTTGACATGCCTATTAAACAAATGATCACTTTTTCAGTTGAATGACATGATTTCATTAAACCTGAGTATATCCAACATTTAAACTACACTTGACCTCCCTATAATATATATATCTGTGCCAGTGGGCATGGCAGACGCTTAGGGATCACTTTAAGCTCTGTCAGCTCTCATGTAAGGTCCTCTATTACCTATGTTCATGAAACACACATTTTCGTCTTACTCAATGAAAATATGTATAAAGTTCTTCCTTAGCAATTATTCAATGCTATTGACATGTCCAATAACTATGAATTTTATTTTGGCAAAGTTGTGGTTAGAGCATAATATTATGCACATTGAATATGAAAATGAAACGCATTACGTATTTGAATAGACGCCTATACGTCTCATACCACAATTAAATTTGCTTAAATTCTTCATTGATCCAATATCTGCATGTTATTAACTTTTAACAAATATTTACCAGATTGAACTTTTTTTAATTTCATGTTTGCCACACCTATCAAAATTTAGACAAAAATACAACCCCGTGGAGATTAGACCCATGATGTGTAAAATGAGGCAGAATTAGCTAGAAATCGTATATCAACATGCATTTTTCTGTGATCTCTTCCTAAAATGCTGTAGATTTAGAACCTGGTAAAGATAAATCAATGTATCCTGTAAAATGTAGAAAAGCGACTTTTTTTTTTATCTACCTCATCATCAGTAGGGCAGGAGTATTCAAGGGAGACAGTAGTGTTGTGAGTCCTTAAGGTGATTTTTTTTTTCTAATGATCACCTCAATAATAATTGAACATGTATACAAATCAATTACACGCTGAAAAGTGCTAAAATTTTGATTCCATGTTTATTGCTTTTCAAATTATTCAAGTTTTAGTGACCTAGGGTATTGGTCGAAATTCAGGCCGAGTACCTTTAATATTTTGAAAATCTACAGTAGTGATAAGGATTTTGCATTTTCCTGGTCATTTGTGCTCAGCTATGTCTGAAACTTTCAGACAGGAGTATTCAAGGGAGATAATAGTGTTGTGAGTCCTATAGTCTTCCAGACCCCCTTCAATCCATTTAAAATAAATCAGGAATGATAAATGTCCTTGCTGACAAAACCACATGACAGACTTGTGTGTTATAATACATGATGCTGTTTTTCATGCTTTTCTCATTTTGGCGACCATCTTAAAATTTTAAGTCCGTTAGAAAATTAAAAATAGAAGAAGCTGCACAGTAGCCGATTTATAAGTTGAATATAGTCAGGACAAACAAAAAAATAGGTGTGTTTCCTATTGCATGCTCTAAAAAAATAGGGTCGGCATTTTTTTATTTTTTTTTTGGAGCAAGATATTGTGAGATTCTACATGTATTTATATCATAAACCCCATACAAGTTGATGATACAGCTGAACGTTTCTCTGTGATGTCAGTTTACCTCGATATATTGTGATAAATCATTGTTCAGAACAAATATATATTTATTTTTTTCATAAAAAGTTTTAGGGTCGGCCCCTTAAAAATAGGGTCGGTCGGGCCACCGGAAACACAGGTATTTTTTTTTTGCCTAATATATATAAGTAAATATATAATGTTAATAGCTCTTATTTATCCCATGTTGAGACGACACACAAGCTAGACCACGAGACAATATACGTTTTAATTGAATTGAATGTTGTTTAACGGCTCATCAACACAGTATATGTTATTTAGAGCTGCCCCAGAGAGAGAAGGAATACATAGAAATCTGGGAACCTGCCCTACTCTTGTTATCGAATAGATTCCTGGTTCTTTAACGTGCTCGGAGGATAAACCGATACACGGGACCGCCCGGTTTACGTCACCATCCGACAGACGAGACAAGGGAAAGTGTCTTGGTCATCGCTAACCCGGCCGAATCCGTTTTTTATTGAGAAAAAAAAATTCTACAAAAGGATACTAAGTTTAGGGTTATTACCCTCGCAAGCCTATCTACCCTATAGACTGCAGGGTGCAGGGTTCTGTCCATCCCTTACTGATTGGTACTAATATAGTTTCATAAAAGATGCTAGGTGTCATTGGCGTAGCTCTGCATAAGCACGGTACGCCCGACCCTACGCCTAACTCGATAATCGAAAATGTAAAAAGTCCAAAAATGCAATAACAATGGAGGAGGTATTGAGGGTGTGGGGGTTTGTGTGTGTGTGTGTTGGTACATGTGTGTACTTACCTTTATCTACCGTTTTGTAACTCTGAAATACACGTCAGAACGCGCATTGTAACATCAAAAAAACATAATACGGGTAGCATGACCCCGAACCCCACTAGGATAAGTTAAACAGAGTGAGGGCGGGAGGGACCCCGAACCCCACTAAGATGAGTTAAAGTGTGTGTGGGGTGGCGGGGGGGGGGGGGGGGGGTGCAGCAGGGTACACATACATGTAAGTGGTCGATTGCCAATCATGTGTTCTTGGTATCTCATATGTAAAGGCGCTGGCACGGTTTAATACACAGATTGTTTCAAAGATGCTATTTCACAGACTTTCAAAAAAGAGGCCGGTTACACAGTGGAAAAGGCGTTGAACCTTAGGAGCTGGAGCCCTGGTGATGGTATGTCTAATGGGACTATTCATCCATCTTACTTCCCTCTGCGGTCGCTGTTCAAATCAATAAAGCCCTAGTTCAATTTATATTTGCGTCGGCAATCCAAATGGCCTTTAAAATACATTGAAAATCATAATTCGCATTCTAGATTAATTATGTCCATTTAAAAAAAAAATGTGCTGGGTGGTGGGGAGTGGTGGGGAATGGGTTGAAAGGATAATAGCCAATGATACTTTTTTTAAAGGGCTCTTCGACCAAAAAAACACAATAAAAACCCACGTCCTTTCGAAGAGTTAAAAAATTGTTCGCGTACACCTTTTCACACTGTGATTATACTATTACAACCATTGTGACGTCACAATTCTGTGTTGGAATGTGGTCTTCGAAAAATCGATTTTAAAATATATTATGTTAGCATAAATATTTTGTCTCTTATCGACTGTCTGTTCACTACGATATATCAGGTAATTTCAGAGTTTATCGCACAGAGCTGACCGATGTATTGCGTGCCGTATTTCCATGCCGTGTAAACAAAACTACACAAAAACAACGTTCGAAACGCTTGCGTAAAACAGTGACCAAACGTTTTTTTGGGTAGAAAAAAGTACTTTTTAGCTCACCTGAGCCGAAGGCTCAAAGGTGAGCTATTGGGATCACTCTTCGTCCGTCGTCCGTCCGTCCGTCCTTAACTTTTGCTTCAAACGACTTCTCCTCAGAAACCACTTGGCCAATTTCGACCAAACTTCAAGTGGATGATCCTTAGATGAATGCTTTTTAGATTTGTTAAAATCAGGTCAGCACGACATCCAAGATGGCCGCCATTACCATATATAGTCGAAACCTTAAATAATCTTCTTCTCAAGAACCGCTGGCCAGATTTCAACAGTTTTTCTTTTGAAATAATCTCCAATGCCTAGACTATTAAGTTTGTTCAAATGAAGTTCCCGGGGTCAAAAATGGGCATGCCCCGGGGGTCCAAAGTTTGTATATTGAGATTTTGCATGTTTTTCATATAGACATATAGGAAAAAACTTTTAAAAATCTTCTTCTCTGAAACCACAAGGCACAGAGGTCTCATGTATTACATGTAGCATCAGCTTATGGTCCTCTACTAAGTTTGTTCAAATGGTGACCCTGGGGTCAAATTTGTCCCCGCCCCAGGGGTCACAGTTATACATAGACTTATATAGGATTTTTTTTTTAAAAATCTTCTCCTCGGAAACTACAAGAGCCAGAGGTTTGATATTTTGCATTTACTATAAGCTTATGATCCTTTTACAAATTTTGTTCAAATGGGGACCCTTGGGTCACATTTGGCCCCGCCCCAAGGGTCGCATCTTTTACATAGACATGCATAGGGAAAAACTTAAAAAATCTTCTTCTCTGAAACTGCAAGAGCCAGAGGTTTAACATTTTGCATTTGCTATAAGCTTATGGTCCTCTACCAAGTTTGTTCAAATGGTGACCCAGGGGTCACATTTGGCCCCGCCCCGGGGGTCACAGTTTTAAATAGGCTTGTATAGGGAAAAATTGAAAAAAATCTTCTCGGAAACTACAAGTGCCAGAGGTTTGATATTTTGCATTTACTATAAGCTTATGATCCTTTACCAAGTTTGTTCAAATGGTGACCCTCGGGTCACATTTGGCCCCGCCCCTAGGGTCACATGTTTTACATAGACATGTATAGGGAAAAACTTAAAAAATCTTCTTCTCTGAAACTGCAAGAGCAGGAGGTTTAATATTTTGCATTTACTATAAGCTTATGGTCCTTTACCAAGTTTGTTCATATGGTGACCCTGGATTCTTATTTGACCCCGCCCCAGGGGTCACGTTTTACATAGACTTGTATAGGGAAAAACTTAAAAATTCTTCTTCTCTAAAACCACAAAGCACACAGCTCTCATATATTACATGTAGCCCTGGGGTCACATTTGGCTCTGCCCAAGATGTTACTCTCTAGCACCTTCATTTTGTATTTGATCTTTACCAAACTGTGTCAGTGTCTTAAACTGTCTATATCAATGTTGTTAGACACAACAGAGCCCACATTTCTTGAACAATCTTAACCAAACTTGCACAGATTGTATATGACCATAAGATTTTTTGAAGAAGTTTGATAATGTGCCAGTACTCATATGATCGCTTTAGGGCAATCTTGGCCCTCTTGTATTGGTTCAAATTTTCTCAGGTGAGCGATATAGGGCCATCATGGCCCTCTTGTTTCAAATGTGCTTGAAAATTCACATACTGCCAGAGGAAGGATTAAACTCATCGTTCATGTTCTTGTCTTTTTTCTCGCTGTTAAAATCTTCATACAAATCGAGGTACAAAATAAAAAAAGTGAAGTCGATCGATAAACAGCTGACATTTTTCTCTTTCGCATGTTTGTTGACTGAAATAAGTTTCACAATAACTCAACATAGACCTAAATTTATTTTTAAAAGTACACCATAACAATGACGGTTATTTTATAAGGAAATGACTTGTATAAATTATGTTTTAACTGTAGTGATAAAAATATGATTCTGAAAGGTTTTTGTATGAAGCACGCGGTTGAAGAGAGTCTCACTTTTCTGTGTGGAATTTTATGAACGGTCATGAAACGTTTTTTTGGGTAGAAAAAAGTACTTTTTCCAAATTTTGATGAAATTTTACAGGCCTGTAGAGGAAGTTTTTTTCTCGACGTTATTGCTTTCGTCTTTTTTCTCGCTATAAGAACAAACTGTAATTATCAATTTGATTAAAAGCTCAAATTTCACATATTTTTTCGAAACATTCGGTAATTTGTAAAAGCCTAGAAATCGTATTTTTAATAAAAAATAATCGACGAAACACGTAAAAACTTAAAATCCATTCTGTAACAAACGAATTGATGTATTTGTTTATGTGTGTCATCGTTGTACATTGTCAGTTGAATACAGCTTACATCACCGGTGTCATTTTGACCGCCAACCTGAAATCTGCTCAAAACGCAGTTTGTTTACGTTTTTTGCGCGTGACGTTTTTAAGTAAATATCCCTCCGCGGCGGCTTGGCGTTCCTACTGATGTTATGTTATGACCTGAACACCTGGATAAACGGTTGTGCAGTGTAATTTTGCCGTTATTTGGCGGGATAATTTCCGAGATTCGTATTAAAATGGTATGCCTGGGTCATTCGAAGGTACACATATTACAATACTATTTGAAATACAGTGTTTAAGCTTATACATTACTTTGTGTGATTACTACTTTATATAATAAATACGGGATATTAGGGAGACTGTATTCCAGTTTGTTGTTTTTAAATTTCGAAAATCTTACTCCATCATATTTAGAGGATCTTAAAAGAAGTTCCCATTCCATATAAGATTAATGAGACGAGTTAGGACTTTTTAGAATGCCTTTATTGAGATAAAAACCAAACATATTGAGCTTTATTAATTATTTTAGTAGTATTATATACTGAACCAAACAGCTAACGCACCAGTAGACAATATCTTTAATGTATGAACTTATTATATGCCGAATGGTACCGTTGGAGACAGGTGATTTAAATGATTTTTTTTTAATTTACAGTCTTTATTGATAACATATTTGTCTCGTTCAAAATGAAATTTGTTTTGATTTACTGATTGTTATTATTGAGATATTAAAGGTATTGTCTGCTGGTGCGTTAGCTGTTTGGTTCAGTATAGATTTTTTTGATCGCATAACTTTTAATTTACTGATTTTAGGGAACTTTCTACATTTCTACAATCGATTTGTTTTGCACAACTTCAATCGTAAAAAAATACACAAACCACAGAAACAAAGTGGAAAATAATGTGAACGGCCATATTTATTTCAAATAATCGTGTTACTACAATTACTACAATCACATTACAACAATCTCACTAAATCTTCATTTATTTACGCACTTCAATGATGACGTCATTTACCCTTCAAACGTCATGTGAATATTGAATTGAATTGGGGTTTTACGGCGCGCCAACACATGAAAGGTTATATGGCGCAAAACAGGGATGAACATGCCAGGCTCATCTTTCTAACCTGCATGAAAGGGGGGGGGGGGGGGGGGGGGGGGGTCCTACCCATCTGCCTCTAGCGGGATTTGCAGTGGTTGTATTCTACCCCGGCAACCACACGGGGAAATAAAGTAAGGTATTGCGCATTTAGCGTACAATGTTTTTACATTAATTCACATGTGTCTGACATGGATATATATGTATGTAGATCTATGTGTCTGCCAATCAGTGTACCTGTTAGACGATTGTTGCTGAAAAGTGGCACCGCTTGTGTGTATCAGGCTTTATATCATCATCGCAGGGTGTTATGTTAATTTTGTACCTTTTGGGCAATGGAATTCATACTCATCTTTTTCATTGAAGTCTAAAAACAACAGACAAAATAATCAATAAATAAATGAAACAACGAACACTAACTCAAGTATACACAAACTTGTAATTATCAAATATTATGTACAGGAGGTGTTCAACTTAAAACGTAAAACTTGTTTAAGATGTTGTTTTTCAGCGGAAGTGATTATCATAATTCATTATGCTTGTGAAACTGTCATTTAGAACGTACGCATTAAAAAATAATCAATTTCACGCGGTTCGCTTTAAGTAACATTTTGAATAAGGTGCATACTATTTACCAATTGTAAACCTATATGTTTCTATTGCAGTTTTACCTTAAACCAAATAATTCCACTAAATGTATATCATAATTGTTTCAAACTGTGCTTGCAATTTAAATATAATCGTATGCTTTTATTTTAAGACAAAAATATAAATGTTGAATTAAAAGTTCGAACATTTTATTGCAATATTAAGAAGTTGACAGATAATACGACAGTTTGCTCGTATCTGACCGACGTTATATGGAGAAGTTATGTTTTCTTTCTTTTCTTATAAGAAAGTAATACAGCTTAAAGTAGCTATATCGCCAACAACAGCCACATTTTACAACATATGTATTCCGTATCTAAACCTACTGACAATAAGATATATGAATAACTTACATATTTTGAGAATCCAAACTCTACAGACACAATACAAACGGCTTTATCCCCATAATTAGAGTGTCGAATTAACAGTTACCAACTCATAATTCATTTTACGCATATTTCATCACATGTATTCTAAGAATCTGTTAATAAACCTATACTTTTAATCGGCACAAAAACATCATTATATGACCTGAACACCTGGATAGAGTTTCGTTAAACACTTTTGCGGTGTAATTGTGTCGTTATTTGGCGGATAGCTACTTTATTTTTTGTATTGGAGGAAATCATAACATTGCACGCAGCTGATGTTTCGAAGTAGAAGTTTTCATACATTTAATCATTTTCAAAGGCTAATTTGATTTTAATTTTCGCTGAAATCGTGAAAACGACAAATAGCAAAAAAATGCATGTTCCACTTTTTTACGTTCAGACATGCACATATCATTCCATTATAACCTTAAACGACAATTTACAAGCAGTTTGTTTTAAATTTGTATTGTAGTTGTTTTTATAATTGAAGATGTTTGCTTCAAAACATCAACATCATTCTCTAACCTTTTTTCAAAAATACGGATGCAGCCGAAACTTAAGAAGCACATAGTAGTTCATGTCGCAATGTTTAATATCAAAGGAATCATTCGACTCGATGTTAAAATTAACATATTCGCCGGCGAGAATAGTTGATTCAGTTACAAAATGAAAGTGTTACGTTACAAGATAAACACCTCTTGTACTTCAAGATATTAAAATAAAATAGTAGGATGCTTGTTGTTGTCTGAGACAAAATGGCAATTATAACCCTGAAATTCCTGGAAAGAGATGGGTTTTAGAGCCAAAGAGCAGTTTTAAGCTAATTATTATGTTTTATACGGACAGTAAAGCGCCGAGTATGACCGATATTAAAAGTGGCTCAATATACTAAATCTCGGAATGGTTTTTAATATATAATGAACTATACTTGATTGCAATGCATCAACAAATCTCAGCACTATCTTAACAGTAAATTGTGCTTACACTTAAGAAAACTTACGAAAAATGCATGTTTTCAAAATGTATGTCATGTGTGTACATAGACACTCTTAGACAGTTACATGTGCAAAATATAAATGCGCATAAGCAACTGCAGAAAATGTCCATAAAAAGGTAATGCAATTCCTGGACACAGCCGCCACATTATTCTCAATCTAAACTAAACAAGCAAGATAATCAATAGTTCAATGAAACAATAATAAACAGTACCTCAAGTATGTCCACAAACTTGTAACTATTAGATGACATTCTCAAAAGGCTAAACCACATACACATTAAACTTGAAAAGATGTTTTTGGTTCAGTGTGTTATGTGAGTTTCATTTCCTGTTCTCGATAAAACCGAGTCTGCTCTTTTCTCTCTTGTTTGTGTTTGTTGCTTCCGTTGAATCCCTGTTTTAGTATTTATTTTTAATATACATTGTTTAATGTTTACTTCATTTGTGGCAGCCTTAACTTTGTTATAGTCTATAGCCAGTTTGCAATATTTATGGGACGATTAATTGTACTAATTGAGGTCTAGGTACCAAACTGGAGGAATAACCCAAAACGTGACGTCACATTTAGTTCTACTAATAACATCAGAGAGATTTCCCGTCTTGTTCCTATTTTAAAATAAACGGAATACGTTCAGGCACCAAACTTTGGGATCTTCAGATGATATGATAAGGTGTGTCGTCCAATAAATGTAATTGCACCAGGTGTAATTGTAACAGTCCATCTTGGAAGAGTAGTGGTGATGTTGTGATGTCGTAATCATAAGACAGGACATTTTGTGTGCAATAAATAAATTACCACATACTAAAATAAAATGACCTTTTATTATATACATAATTAACATGTATCTGTAATAAACATAAACACCACTAATCTTTGTAACAATACCTTATAACTAATTACTATATTTATCATATTTACATTGCATAAATGTAGAGTTACAAGATCCGTTTTCTCTAAACGAAATACGTAATTAGTTTTCATTAATGTACTCCACCTAGTGTTAAAACCTTAACCAGTCGGGACGCACTGGAACACAAGCATGCGCATAGATGTGTAGTGGATTCCAGTTAATATCCCTAGGTTTTTTATTTATGATGCGTGAGTGATAAGAGAACTAACATATATAATTGAATAGCAGTAATCATGCAATATATTGTTTGCATGTCTATATATACATGTTACACTGTTTAAAAAGTGAATACATGAATGATGTAAAAGGAACAACTCTTCTTTTATAACGCCTGTCATCACACTGTTACCATATAATATATATATTTATCATATTTCATTTGCATAAATATAGTGTAATACATATATTAATCATAATTACTTTGCCACAGTTGTTTACTCTAAACGAGTCTGTAATAATGTTCATCACATATAGTTATACTTAAAATCTTAACCAGTTGGGACGCACGGAAATGCACATTGCAAACACGTGCACATGCCGTGTAGTATGTTCCAGTTCATATCTGCATGGTCTTTATTAATAGATTAATGAGTGATTAGAAATTAGGTAAATAAAATGTATCATCTATACTGCATTTAATTATGTGCATGTATATATACAATGAATACATACATGATGTAAACCTATGAGGGTCTGTATATATATATGGGGTTTAACGTCGCGCTTAGCTCTTTCAGTCATATTACGACGGCGTCTACTTTTAGCAGTGAGCTCTATGCTCAACTGTAGACGAACGTTGACCGGTGACGTCACATTCAAATGAAAATTGCCAAACGCATAGTCACTGGCGCGTTGACAACAGACACTTTACACTGACCAATACCCGGTTGGTTAGCACATGTTAATAACAATACACTGTTTTGTGAACAGTCAACGTTCGTGTAGTGCTGCCAAACTGGAATACCACGCCTTAGACACAGGACATGATACTCCGCCCAGTTATATTATACTGACACCGGGCCGACCAGTCCTAAAACTACCCTTTATATGTTGAGAGTAAAGCACGCTCTACCATTACGCCACATCAGAGAATAAACGGTCAACAAAATCAAGAGAGCGAATAATAGACCACAAAAAAACATTCAATAAACACAACTATTTCACCTATAAAGTATTTTCAAAAGAATGTTTCAACTTTGGCGGACAGAAGCCGTAAAACAATAAGGGTAAGTGATTTTAAGAATAAGCATTTATTAGACTGGGAATATTGACCCGTTCCGAACAAAAATATGACCGGTTGACTGCTAATATCTCAGGAGAGAATTTAAATCCCGAATTTTTATTTTGTCATTTTGCCATATTTCAAGGTCTTCATCATCACCATCCCCGTATTGTTTCAGTTCCCGTGAAAAATGGAGTGTCTACAACGAACATTACAGAAAGTATGCAGTTCTGAAGATGAGAATGTTCTAGGCACTTTCTGCATTTGTTAACAGCGGGTGGGCCTGGAATGTTCATTTATGTTGGCACCATTAGACCAGTTTGTGAAAGAAGTGAAGTCTTGCACGTTAAACTAACAATGTGCTTTCTTTAATTTAGACTCGAATGCCAATCAGTGTCACTGGCATACGACTGTTGCTGTAAAGTGGCACCGCCTTGGTGCATGTGTCAATTCTTATACAAGTAGTAGGCTTATTGTTTAATATATTACAATGGCACATTTGAGCAAACTAAAACCTTAAAACATCCGTCACATTATGTTCAGTCTAAACTTAACAGGCAAGATAATCAATTCATCAATAAAATAACAAACAATAATTTAAGTATGTACACAAACTTGTAACTATTGGATAACATTCTTAAAAATCTAAACCACATACGTGATTCAATGCGTGTGTTTGGACGACTATGTTCTGTGAACGCTAGACTAGATGGTGTGTGAATGCTACGTTTACTGCTCGACTTTCATACCTTCTTTTTACTTAAAGTAGCTATCCTGCCAACAACAGCCACATTTTAAAACATATGTACAACGTTTCCAAACCTTGGACGACGAGGTATATATATATAACTTACATATGTTGAGAATCCAAACTCTATAGGCACAACATAAACGGCTTTAATGAGTCGGACCAGATTCTAAAAACGGAGCGTCGAATTAGGAGTTTCCGATTTATTTTTACGCATATTCGATCATGGCATTTTAAAACCTGTGAATAAAACTATAATTTTAATCGGCTTATATACATTATTATATCACCTGAACACCAGGATAGAGTTTTGATAAACGGTTTGTAGTGTAATTTTTGCCGTTATTTGGCGGGTTGGTTCTTTAACTCTGTAGATAATTTGTAATATTTACGGGAAATGCACTGTACTGTTTGAGGTTACGGTACCAAATTGGAGGTATAACCTGGGCTCAGTACCAAACTGGAGGTATAACCTGGGCTGGAATTCACCAACGATTCTTCAAACTATTCTTAAACTTGAGCTCAAGTACTGAACATTCGTTCACAGATATTTCTATGACCTTCAAAGATAAACAATCCTAAGAAGTTGCTAAGTATTAGTATGCATCATATTTATACATAGCAGCTTGTTATGAACGTTTATTCCATAAACTTATAGAAATATTTGTGACTGAAAATTACATACTTGAGCTTAAGTCTAAGAATTTTCTCAAGAACGGTTGGTGAATTCAGGGCCAGGCTCAGTTGTTCAAATATCGGTTAGCTTAATCGTTGGTTAGTGTAAACTTTCAACGTATTTTCTCCTGAAAATATGTTTTGTACTACTAAAAGTTTTAATTTGCATTTCTTCTTAACATACTGCTTTCACTTGCTCAATTTCTGTTAGAAATATTCATTCATCGGAAATTTGGAGAGATTTGAAATTTTGAATTAACGCTCGGTTAAGTTAACCGATCTTTGAACAACTGGGTCCTGGTTTATAACGTCACATGTCGTTCTACCAATGAAATAAGACAAAATTTCCTGACTTATTCATAGTTTTAAAAACAAAGGGGAACATGTACCAAACTTTGGGATGTTCAGGTGATGTAATAATCCAAAGGATAATTACAAAAATAGATATAAAAGTCGAACAGGAAATGTAGCTTTCACAGAACTCAGCCAACCAAAAACACCCGATTAAAACAAACAACAACAAACTCATCTTGAAGGAGTAATGGTGATCCTGTTCTTGAATCTAGGTTATTTGAAACAAACAGCAATGAAAATAATATAAATAAAAAATAAAATATCATATATTTCTATACAATAAAAGTTGGCTAATTATGTACACATTGATTCATTGGTTGACTTCGGGCTTATGTCTGATATTTAGCTTATTTGGTTAATTGTATTAATTAGCGATGTACCAAATTACGGTGTATATCGCATATCACATCTCAAAAAATTGCATTAATAAATAAGTCTAAAGTATAAATTAGTCTAAAGTATTGTATACTTTCTCATTTAAAACAAAATGATTCATTTTCAGGCTCTCCCGTCTCAGTCTTGGAGCAGTAGTGACTGTCATTTCGTATTATGTACATTTTACATAGATATACGATCTTAAGATATGCCATTATATCTTAAGATATGTCATTATACGACTAATAATGTAGACATGGACAGATTAACGCATACTATACTAACATAATAACAGAATGATATTTGAAGTATATGAATATATACCATTAATAAACACAACAATAATGAAGCAGTGCCTTGAACTACTTAATATGTTGATCATATTAAAATTGCATGTAGTAAAATAGTGTTCCAGGACATATTTCCATTTTCTTTATTCATAGATAATAGCGACAGAATATAAATATTTATAAAATCAGTAATGCATTTAATTATGTGATTGTCTATATATACAATATCTAACATGGTTTATGAAAACATTCAATGCTGATTGGCTACTGGGGAGTTTTTAAAAAAGAACGTCATTTTAAACGATTTTCAACATCGAAAAACATCCAAAACAACGAATACGTTATTTTCAGGCAACGTTATGTTCAAACAACAAATTGAACTTGTTAGAAACACGATAAAGCTGTATATGTTCTTCGTTTGGTGCTGAGAGATGGACGTACAATGTAAGTTGTAGAATATGTTTGTGTTATGGTCAATCTCTCGAAAATGTGTGTATAAAATACATAAATATCCATGTCAGATAAAACATAAAATATTTCCAGCGGGTTTATATTGTGCGAGATCAAAACCTGACATTTGGGACTTTCAACACATTGGTATCGATGACCTTCAAGTCCCGCCCACCAGGTTTTGATCTGTGACAATATAAACCCGCTGGAAATATTTTATTTCTTAAACATATATGACGTAAATTTACGGATGGGGTATAAGGGGATAAAAGGACAACAACATAAAGTGAGAATAATGGACTATAAACAACAATTCAATACACAAATAATCAGTATACTCCAACACATCAAGATTATGATATAAGGAATATGCTGCCAGAACTTGGTTGAGCTAGGACACGTAAGAGATATAGACATATAGAACAGCTTACAAGCAACTATTTATTTGCCCTTATTGAACATTTTATGCGGGTTCATGGGTGATCACATCTTATAGAAGACAAAATTACTTACGCAACTCTGTAGATAATACAAGGAAACCCATGCCTTATGTGTTTGAACTAGGACATGACATGTCAGACTTTAAACGTTTAATTCGATGTGAAATGGGAGATTGCATGTTTATGGGTTATCACCATTTGGGTGCCTTGTCAGTCCTGGGATTATAGAAACAAAAAATATGCAGCCCTTGAGACAATACTATGATGATACTATGATGAACAGCATGCCTACATTTGGTTGAACGTGGACAAGTTTAACACAGTTCAAATGCAAAAGCGCGAGCTAGTGACTCCGATGCGATTACAGAAGCTTTCTTATTTTTCGAAATGCCAAGGGGGTTAACGACGTTGCGTTGTAAACATTCTCGCCTCTCACCGCTGTGGGTTCGAATCCCACTGGGAGCTAGACTTGCAAGTGAGGAAGTGTCGATTCGTATAGATGGCGGGAGGTGTACACTACTGGTTCTACCCAGGAAAAGTGGGTGGTCTGCAGCACCACAAAAAATCGACCGTCATATTTAACCTTACATGTGTTGAAAATGACGTAAAACACCTCACAAACAAATATTCGAAATGTTGACCTAAAAATTATTGTCTCCTTAACTAGGAATTTACATGGGAAATACCAAACTGAAATAACTAATAGTCGTGCTTTATCTTTTGGTATATAAATGATAATGGCAGAAATGTGTGATTGTGCCTAATTACGGCAATAAAGCATACAATATATACAATAAATAATAAGATCAGAATGCATAATAATTTTGAGGTATTTTCCCAAGCAAATTGCTGGCTGATATATGTATCTCCAACCTCGTCCTTATTTGTACTAGTTATATATCCTTGAACATCAGGCAGTACCGAGGTTAACTATCAACCTTATTTACATGTATATCAAATGTATGATGTCTGACATCACACTGTAGCAATGTAAACTACAGATTCCTCTTCATCTTTACTAATGATATAACCCTTGACATCAACCTGTACCGAGGTTAACTATCAACCATTGTTGTTGCTGAATTTTCGCTCTTTTAGTATGAATGGTAAAAATATAACCAATTTAAAAAACAAAACATGATCGGGCAGAAATCTTCCACAAAAACCAAAAACATCGTATTATCTTTGTCTACACTTTATTATATATGTTTTAAATCAAAATGTATATATAAACCATGTATGAAAATAATGTTGAAAATAAAGATAATATATTATAAAAAAAACAAAAAAAACTATCAACCATATTTACAGGTATATCAAATTTAAGACGTTTGACATCACACTGTAACAATGTAAACTACAGATTCATCTTCATTTTTACTAATGATATAAACCTTGACATCAAGCTGTACTGAGCTATCAACTCGTTCCTATGTATATCAATCAAGTTTATGATATCTGACATCATAGTGTAAAAAGTAAAATACAATATTCCTCTATATAATTACTAACTGTACAACATCTGACATTAAGATATATCTAGCTTTCCACTTATTCCTATTTATATCAACTAATGACGTCTGACATCAAACTATCACAATGCATACCACAAAATCATCGTTATTTTCCCTAATCGTGTAACCTTTGACATCATGCTGTGCCGAGGTTAACTATCAACCCATTCCTATGTATATCAATTGAATAAAGTCTGATACCACACTGTAATTATGTTAACAACAAACACGTTTTTATTTCTACTACCGATGTATCATTTGCATCATCCTGTACAGAAGTTAGCTATCAACTCGTTCCTATGTATATCAATTGTATAATACCTGACATCAGAGTGCAACAAGTAAACTACAAATTCCTCTTCATGTTTACTAATTGTGTAACCATTGACATCAAGCTGTACCGAGGCAAGCGTTCAACTCCCTCATATGAATATCAATGTATGACGTCTGCCATCAATCACAATGTATCAATGAAAACTTAAAACTCTCTATATAACCTCTGACATCAAGTTTAACGAGGTTTGCTACAAACTTGTCTCTATGTATATCAATTATAAGACGTCTGATATCACACTGTATCAGTTAACTACAAACTCCTCTTTATTTTTACTAATTATAGCTGTACCGAGGTTAGGTTAGAACCCGATCCTATTATATCAACTGTGTAGTATTTGACATAACACTGTAGCAATGTATGCTACCAACTCGGCCTTACTGTTGTCAATTAGATAATCTTTTTGATCCACAGTAACTTCAACTTTTTCATAAACTTTGGATCAATATCCGACTCTGAGACTCCTTTAGCTCCAATCTCATCTGTAACTCTCGCCAAATACGTGTCGTCTGGATAGCCAAATCTGGAGGGGATAAAAATACTATTATAAGACTATGGATAAGGTTAATAAGTGCATTCTGTGTCTTTATGCCGCACCATAAAAATTCCGGTATCAGATCGACTTTGGGATATTTGTAATTCTGAAGTGTTAAAATAAGAATTCAAAGCATATTAATATTCTGTTAATTCAAGTTAAACAATACAAACACAAAAAAAACTTTTATCTAAGTAGAAAACTTAGTTTAATTTTATAGTCGCACCAACAGCTAAGGTCATATGGAGACTTTCTAGCTTCCATTGGTGGAGGAAGACCCCAGGTGCCCCTCTGGGCAATTTTCGTGCACGGGCGGGCACCTGGGTAGAACCATCGACATTCCGCAAGCCAACTGGATAGCTAAGAAGAAAGTCGAAAACAGTTTAAACGAGCATTATGACTGGACTACCTCTTGGGACTCTATTATTGTACCTACTGAAACCCCAACTAAGGGAGGTGGGTGCATGAGCTTTCGTCCCTCGGGTTTTCTGGTCGTACCCTAGATTGGTCTTCTCTTTAGCTGCAACTACTATGGTTGTTCAGTACGATTCTGGATACATCCTGAGATGTTTATTATTTTGTATGTATATCTTTAGTTGGTTTCTCTGGATGTGGTCTTTATTGTTAGAGATTTCCTTTTGATGGGATTTAGTTTTGTTTACACTGTCTTGTCTATTTGGGCGCTGAAGACAGGATAATAGCGAGGATTGTGCGCATATAGAATCGATTCAAGCTAACCAGTAGGCCTTATTGCCTACTGACCGTTCCAAGTCGGTAACCCTGTCTTCACCACCCTTTCTGTTTTGTTTTTTCCCATGGTTCCATGTAGGTTTGTTTACACTGTCTTGTCTATTTGGGCGCTGAAGACGGGATAATAGCGAGGATTGTGCGCATATTAAATCGATTCAAGCTAACCAGTAGGTCTTATTGCCTACTGACCGTTACAAGTCGGTAACCCTGTCTTCACCACCCTTTCTGTTGTTTTTTGTCTCTTTCATTGTAATTTCATGTCCTTGTTTGCAGTACAGTGCGGACCTACGATGCCATTTACACAAGCTGAATTAAGAATGCACAGTTTTTAGATCAAGAGCGGTTTTTCAAGCAGCTTGCTATGGCGTATGTGACCGTTTGTTGGCCGTTTGTTTTAAAAAACGGTATTGGAAGTCCAAGAATGCTAAGGACAGCGATCCGATGCAAGGTGGACTATCGTGATTGCTGGACAGGTAATACAATGTGTCCGTCTTGGCTGACAAGCCATATTAATGTGTTGTATGTATTTAAAGTACGAGCTGCTGAATTTGAACTAAGTTTTGATGTGAAATAGACACATTTTAAGGGCTAACAGAATTTGGATTCCATGGGAGTCCAGGGGTTACAGGAACCAAAATTACTTAAGCAGCTCTTAAGTTAATGCTATAAGGAAGCTCATGGCCAAATTTGGTTGTGCAGGGGTAAGAAATTTAAGAGATATAGATTTGTAAACACAGCTTACACGCCAAATTTGATGTGAAATGGGACACATTTTATGGGCTATCATAATTTGGGTTCCATGGTTTACAGGAACCAAACTTTCTTATTAAGCCCTTAAGACAATGCTATAAGGAAGTCCATGGACAAATTTGGTTGTGCTAGGATAAGAAATGTAAGAGATATAGACTTGTAATTGAATTGAATGTTGTTTAACGGCTCATCAAAACAGTGTAGGTTATTTAGAGCCGCCCCAGAGAGAGGGGAAGGATACATAGTAATCCGGGAACCTGCCCTACTCTTATTATCAAATATATTCCTATGGATCTTTTACGTGCTCGGAGGATAGACCGATACACGGGACCGTCCGTTTTACGTCCCCATCCGACGGACGAGGCTGAGGGAAAGTGTCTTGCCCAAGAACACACCGACGGAACTCAGTGGCACCACGGAGGATTGAACCCGGGACCTCCGGTTACAAATCCGCCGCGCTACCGACTGCGCCACGCCAGCCCTCTATAGACTTGTAAAAACAGCTTACACGCAAACCTTGATGTGGGACGCCGACGTGATTACATAAGCTGTCTTATTCTTCGAATAGTCGAGCTAATAAGCATAATATGGAGACAGAGATATGACTTATTTTCTTGCTTCTTGTTTTATACATGCTTTTTATTTCATTGTGTATGTCTGTGTGTTTTGGTGATATTCCTACTGTTGGATTTTAGACCAATAAAAGATTTGATTTGATTTGATATAGTTTTCAGGAAGTAGTCGCTACAAATTTGTTTTTTAAAATTCGTTTTTAGCCGTGGTGGCCATCTTGAATTTCACATTCCTTTGAAGTTTCATGAATATCTGTAAAGTAGTTTCAGAGGAGTAGTCGCTACAAATTTTTATTGTATAACTTCATGTAAACAAAGATTTCCACTAGCGGCCATGTTTAATGTCAAATCAAAATAATGTTCGACATGGATCAACATCATGTCATGCTGATCATTTTAGAAAAAGTCCCATATCAATATCCCTTATAGTTTGCAAGAAGTAGTCGATACAATCTTGTTTTTTAAAAAAATATTTTTAGCTTTGGTGGTCATCTTGGATTTCACATCAACATGAAATTTTGCTAGGATCAACTAGACTTCATGGGCAACATTTCTGTAAAGTTTCATGAAAATCCATTTAGTAGTTTCAGAGGAGTAGTCGCTACAAAACAAAACATTACAGACGGACAAGCGGACAGCGGACACTTGCACCACGGCATAAGCTCTGCTGATCTTTGATCAGTAGAGCTAAAAACATACAAGATCAAGTCGAAGATTCGTCTTAATATCATGAATATGAAAGCATTGCGACAACATCAAGACTGAACACAAGTCAAGTTAAAAGCAATAGCAGGAGGTAAGTTTTAAAATATGTCAGTGCCAATTCGATATTTTACTACGAAATAGACTACACTGTTAAGATATTTCATTTTACAGAATAAAACATCTCTTGCGAATGTAGTAGCCCAGAATACATCGTCGTTTGAGTTTTGTATACAGGCTGTGCTCGTAGTCAGCTTGAGTGTGTCTGGATGATAGAGACTAACGATCTCCTTGAACTGACGACATTTTGAATTGCTAGATGGGGCTCGCGCTCGGCATCTGTTGCCACGAAGTTTGACTGGGCGGTTTTTTTTTGATAGCTCAAAGGTTACCGTTTTAGTAAAGAAAACACATACGCATTCGCGGGCCGAAAACAAGTTATTGACAGTTTGCCAATAACTTTTTATTGGCACAGTGCGCCAAAAATAGGTTCTTGGCTCGGTGCCAATTGGTATTGGCCTTGGTATAACATGTATTACAATATGTGCGAACAAATACTGTTAAGACATGCATCTGGCAGAGAAGTGAACTAGGTTTCAATTCCACTCAAATATACAAGTTTAGTCACCGTAGCAACAACCTTTTTCAGAAATAGGCGTGCTTCCATCACCTCCGAATTTGCTTACACTTAGGGTAAAGAAGAGTTAATTTCTTACTCTGTGTTTGGCTTCAGAGGTAGGTCTTATAGTATACGAGTTAATTTCTCACTGCGTATTTGGTCTGGGGTCGGTTTTATGTTTAAATAGTTAATTTCTTCCTGCGTATTTGGTCAGGGGTCGGTGTTATGTTTAAAGGCTTAAATTCTTACTGCGTATTTGGTCTGAGTCGGTTTGATGGTGTGCAAGTTAATTACTCACTGCGTATTTGGCCTGGTGTCGGTCTGATGGTGTACGAGTTAATTACTCACTGCGTATTTGGTCTGGGTCGGTTTTATGGTGTATTAGTTAATTACTCAATGCATATTTAGGCTGGGTTCGAGTTAATTACTCACTGCGTATTTGATCTGTGATCTGTCTTATGGTGAATATCATTCCATTTAATGACATCCTCGTGTCGTCCTGTTGTCCGAGAAGTACCGATTGTAAACACAAGTTTCCGATTGAATGCCACTCTCAACATTGCACATATTCTCCTGCCTTCGTCGTTGTCAGGCAAATACCCTGTTCGAGTTATTCCCCTATAATATATTCCTGGTCTGGGATGATAAGCCTAAAATAGACGCAAACATATAATATCATACACTACCACCTATACGCGTACATATATACTTGAAGTAACTGTATGATATTTTGTCTGAGAAGATATAAATGAAAAATGCATATCTACCTCCTGTTTTCCATCAGGAAAGGAATATGTGACAGCTATGGTTCCCACCTCTGGGTACCCGGCTACACTGCTTCGTATCTTCATGATCTCCATACCCCCTGTTGGCTGGTCCCCAGTGATAGCACCGCATACCACACCGCATATAGGGCACACTTGTTTAACCTGTGCATAAAAGGACGTAGTGAATGAACATTTAAAATCAGAAAAGTTTGCGTTAAATAACCAACAGTACCCTATATCGATTTTCTAATAAATTTAACTGTAAAAAATGATGTCAGTTTTATGATTACATTAAAGCAGAGACTGTATACGAAACAGGTCCTGATAAAAGACAGAGTATGCTTATTAAAATGAAAAATGAAACAGTTGACAGAGTGTTTGGAAGCCTCACAACTTAAGGAATCCAAGCAATGAACTAGAATTAAACTTTATAAACTAGCCAAATAGATGTGTAAACTGACGCATTATTACACTATAGCCTATATACCTTGCACTAAGCATAATACGGATAATGTGCTGGGCCAACTGGTTTATTTATAACACAGTATTTCTTATGTAAACACAAAGCTGAAAGGTTCGCATAACCTTTTATCAAAGTTTCAGTTAACGCTTGTGTACATCGGGTGATTTAATGCCATTTTGACGTAATATTATTCACTAATACTTGACACACAGTCTTTACCATCTCCGTTAAGGTTGAAAATAATCATACTCCGGCTTTATCACGGTCACAAGAAAGTTGCATTTACTTGAAAGTATTGGTCTATACAATCCGTGCAAAATAGGTGACCACATTTCAGTTTCTTCGGGTTGTCAAATTTGTCCATACAAATCACGCAACTGTCTTCTATTTCTTCATGAGGCGTAGATTTAGGTGCATTCTGTAAGAAGAAAAATTTACACGAGTATCAGTAAAAGGTTATGGTGTGTTGTTTACCTTGAGGGCTACAGTTGTATTTAACGCTTTCGCAGCCAAATTTCAAATGTACGCTTATATTTGAATTCAAATCTTCCGGTGATATCTTTTATATATAATGTTATGGAAAACATGCTTACTAAGTGGCGAACAATGCAAACTAAGTGGCGAACGATGCAATCGATGTACAGGTTTATCTGGGTTAACACTGGTCATACAAATCTATGTATTCGACTGTGACAGCGAAATGGCTAATAAACTGGCGTATGACTTTTTCTAGGCATATAAATACAAACTGTAGACTAAACATATAGCGTCATCTTCTCAACCCCTTTTATCATCTCCTTTCTTTCGCCTCCCCTCACTCCGTCTTCCGACAGGTCTGCTGTTGTCCCTCCAACTGGATGGTGATCTGTTGTGACATACTTTCTGCTGAAGCCTCGCTGCATATTCCGTTTCTACGACGACTCTCGCTGTTCACCCGCAGTTTACCTGATGTTTCTTCTTTTTTTTCCTTTGAATTGCACTGTTTCCGGGACATTGCTGATATGTCATCTATTAGTGTCTATTGCTGTGAAACAGCCGCCCCATAGTACTGGATGGTACTCCATTCAAGCTACTATGCCACTGCTAGGCTACTGGCCACTGCATACTTTAGATGCGCCATACGAATAACGAATTTCTGTCTACAGCTTCCCTTCTTACAGTGAACGTTGGCCTAACATCGTCACAAGACAGCAGTGAGGTACTAACTACTCATGTAGCACATTT